>JAODOY010027079.1:0-23193 GCA_025399855.1 Forbesichthys papilliferus | reverse complement strand
ATATATATATATATATATATATATATATATATATATATATATGCCAGAGAGACTTGGAATTAGTGGCATCCTATAATTCTAGAGAAAACCTTCGCCATTGACGTGACACATTGAACATTAACCAAGCATTAACCAAGGTGGATGCTCTCGTTGTCTCGCTCTGATAATAATAACTAATAATAATTAATAATTGCCCAAAATATGTGGCCCAACTAGTTTTTCTTATTGAAATCTGGTCCACTTTAATTTGTAATTGAATAGCCCTGCTCTATGGCAAAATGCTGTTGGTGACACGCCCACTTAAAGGTATAGGCAGCTATTGTAGGCTAATTAACAAGCAAACTACAGCAAACAGACACACACACACACGTAGATAAACAGAGACAAGCAAACAGGCAAAAACACAGACATGCAGACACAGACAGACAGACAGAGAGACATAGAGGAGACAGACAGACACACACACACACACACAGGTAGATAAACAGAGACAAGCAAACAGGCAAAAAGACAGACATGCAGACAAAAACAGACAGAGAGACATAGAGGAGACAGACAGACAGACACAGACTCACTCAGGCATGTACACAGCCAGCCAGACAGACATCCAGGCAGACAGCCAGACAGCGAGCCCACCTTCTGGCAGAAGTGCTGTGTGGTGATGGCGAACACCTCCAGGCCGAGGAGGGCCTTCTTCAGCTGGGCCTGGAGGCACTGGAGGTGCCTGGCCTGCTCCTCGCAACGCTTCCTCAGCTCCTGGAGCACAGCTCCCTCCGACGCCTGGGTCCCGCGGCGCACCCCGGCACGCCCACCAGCTGGAGAGAGAGAGAGGAGGTGAGGGAGGCAGGCTGGACAGAGCTAGGGCTGAGAGAGAGAGAGAGAGAGAGAGCGAGAGAGAGACCAGGGGCCCTCATCAGGGAGGCGGGCTGGACAGAGCTAGGGTTGAGAGAGAGAGAGAGAGAGAGAGAGAGAGAGCGAGAGAGAGACCAGGGGCCCTCATGAGGGAGGCAGGCTGGACAGAGCTAGGGTTGAGAGAGAGAGAGAGAGAGAGAGAGCGAGAGAGAGACCAGGGGCCCTCATGAGGGAGGGGGGCTGGACAGAGGCTGGGGATTGGCGAGGAGCCTGGTCATGCTCCACTATTGCTCTCAGATGAATTCTCGCTGAGATGACCCTAGTCTGGAAACCCTGTTGACATTAGCGTTCGCCCTGCCACCCTGGATGGCGGACCAATCAGGGTGCGATGGACACTCTGACCAAGGCAATAGCCGAAACGCGTTGGTGTCCTAGCCCATACATTAAAGGCTGTTTTTCTTTTACTAATCCGCTTGAGCGCCTTGTTTTTTGACGTTGCATTGCCACTTGGTCAGTCACTCATCATAGTGGTTTTCTGCTCCTTCTTTCTTTTTTGATGGCGTTGAAGTCCAGCCGTGTTTCAAAATGGTAGTAGTGCTAGATGAGGCGATGAAAAACAATTGTAGCAATGCTGATTGGTTAAAGCCTTCTTCAATAGTTTCTAAATTAACCAGAGGTCTACGCCCAGTAGGACACAATGACTGTGAACACTTCCCAATGGAGTGTCATTTAATGAATTTTGGTCTAATTGGCTAACGGCTCATGACACAATAATTAACGAATCAAATTGTGATACATTGCAATAATACCCTACACAAGTTTTAAAATTGAGCTGATAACACAATGTTATGTGTACTACCTGAGTAGTCTAATATGCATTAGATCTTACTCATAACTCAGCAGACAATTGCAATCAAATCTATTTAATTAAACATTTCCATGTATTAGAGTAGTATTACTCACTCACATTATTAGTCACTGAACCTACTAAACTGAAATGCAGATGCCATAACATCATATAGGAATGAAGTGCATATTAAGTATTCATATTGTGTCACTATATCTGTCATGTGTGCTCTAATATTACCTGACATGCTCCCGTCTGAAATATTAAAAGTTCCATGATGACAGAACACAACTATAGTGACATCTACAGGCGCAGAGGGGAATTTAAGGACACTTTTAAAACATGACATTTATTATTTTTATTATTTTTATTATTATTTTATATTATTTTATTATTATTATTATCTTTCATTTTGTATTCATTTTCCGAGCTGTGTCTTGTTTTGGATACAGTATAAACCCCAGTCTTGTGTTTTTGTAACCAAAGATAAATAATATTGTGGGACAAATATAGCAATACTGTACACATCTGTATCTTTGATTTATCCCACCTCTAGAAATAGGCCCACACACACCTAAACATGCAGTAGTACTATGTGCATGGACGAGGTAAAAAGAAGTGCATTCATTGAACCTGCTCATTTTATTCGGTGAGCGGTAAACCTGAACACCTTCCTTTGCATTTGAGCTTTGTTCGGTTTTGCATGAGAGTCCTCTGGAGCGCCCTCTGTCTGCGGTCTGGGGTTAACACCCTCATTGGCAACACTTTTCCTCCTTAGTAATGACAGACTACCTGGCTCCTTTAATAAGCTGCAGCAGCTGAAAATGTGTTGTTTGTTGTCACTAGCAACTAGTGGCCACACACTGTCCCTGCAATTTACACCCTGGATTACCCTACCCATGATACCTTTCACGTTTCACACAAGTGATCTAACAAAGACGGAGAAAAAAGAATGTTGATATTTGAACTAACGAAAGAAACCCTCACTTCAATGACGCAGGCCGCTCTCTCAGACCCCCCTCGCCCCCCCATTGGAGTTTTATTGGAGATGCATACAAGTAGCCTGACTATTGCTCTCAGATAAAACATTTTCGCTGAGATTAGTCTGGATACCCTGTGCCCATTAGCGTTTTCACAGCCACCCTGCTGGCGGACCAATCAGCGTGGGTTACTGAGATGACGTTGAAGTCAAGCGCATTTTAAAAATTGTAGAAGAGCTAGATGAACGCTTCCCAATGTAGCATGGCCAGACCTTATTCCCAAAGTGAACTTTAGGTCTGGTGACACCAGGCATGTATTTTGTGTCCTATTGTAATATCCAGCTAGTCTAATATGTATTAGTGTTTACTGATAACTCAGCAGACAAGTTTAAACAAATCTATTTCATTAAATAGATTTTACTGAGAAGAGCAGTATCTGCCAACGTGAGGCGGTAATCCCTCCCAGAGGCACTGCTAGTGCTTCAGCCAGTTCTGTCACTATGACAACGGCAGGCTGGGACGGCTCGTAAAATTCAAGCAAGACACAATGTGAGACTCAAATGAAGAGAAGAGGAAAAGGGACTCGTCAAAGAAGAGACAAAGAGGCGGCTTTCCAAGGCTGCTCTTGTGCTTGGAAACACACTATGGACACGCGCGCACACACACACACACACACACACACGCACACAAACGCACACACACACGCACACACACGCACACAAACACACACAAACTAAATCTGATCTGCATGCATTTACCTGGGGACAGAGGCTTGGGAGAAACCACTGCAAAGCTTTTAGGGGTGGATACCATGGGTTGTACTGCCTCTGCATCGTTGTGAACCTCCTTCCTGGAAGCTGGGTAGTACATCCACATTATTATTGTTTTCCCCGCTGCGTATAATTCCTATATATGTTTTTATTTAGTGGACTACAAGCTGTGTGCAGTGCCTTGAATTATTGTGAGCGTTTGCTGGGTATCTTGCTCATTCATCTGAGAAGATGGAGAGAACCCATTTGACTTTAGTCTTACAGAGTATGTCAAATATATTTGACATTACGTCTTTGTAAAAGAGAGTGCACATGAGCCATTCCATTGTTGAGAAACACAGCTGAAAAGAAATGGTAACCACAACTGTTAAGTAGAGAAGAAGGATTAAATAGCAGACCAGTTCTTCCCGACTTTGAAAACATATCTTAAAGCATCTCCAGTGTCAATAAGTAAGTCTAGTCGTCGCTGTGGGTTTCCACAGGAACAAATCCATTCCTAGTAATACTACCAGACAGGTTCAGCTACTCTAGCTGCAAGTGCCTCATAACTATGACACATACAACGTTACTTTAACTGCGGCCCAAAGTGGCACATTCGAAACAGATTTTTGTGTGAATCAAATGTGCAGGTGATACGGCATAACAGCGTTGTCATATAAAGAATAGGAATATCCTGATATGAACAAAGAACACTGTCCCTCTAAGCGTTTTATGTCAGTCATCATGTCAACAACATTAGGTCAATTCAATTACGAGCCACATCCCTCAAAACCACCCCACCCACTTCAAGAATCAACCAACACTCAAACATCCTATCTCAATGGTGTCCAGATAGAGCGACCTTGAGTTGGGGAAAACAGCTGAAGTGTGCTGTTGTTGGAAGCTAACACACACACACACAAAGGGCAGTGCAGTTAAACACATTTTAATAACAATTTCTATTTCAAATCCTAACAATCACAAAACAATGTAATTGAGAAAAAATATTATTTTGCACGTTACGTTTTGCAAGTAAACTCTTATTGTGTCTTGTCCTCTGAATGACAGGGGAAAGTATTAAGGGACAATTTCGTAGTTGAAGGTGTTTTCACTGTTGATTTGTTTCACTTTATCGCTGTTTTTTTAAGTGCAGTAACTGCAACATCTTTCCAGAGTCAATGAGCAATCGTGTTTTCAAATTAATCGCGATTATGTTATTTTCCCCCCAAAACCGAGCAGCCCTACACACACACAAACACTGCGGAGTCACAGACCACATGGGTCGATTGGCAGGACAGACATACGTACCGCGAGGAGATGATCGGAGAGGGGGCAAAGAGTGCCTCTGGGAAGCAGGGGCATTGGGAGGACTGCTGTGACTGGCTACCCGAGTGGCGCCACTGGGTGGCGCTGTGGGATCTGCACAGTGGACAGTATATAACAGTTGTTATTGTATCACATTTTACAGGCACAGTAACTCAAATATCACACATCAAAAGCATGTAAAAAATATATCTTATCCGTAAAACTATGAGAAGTATCTTATCTAAATGTGCGCAAGAGCCCCCACCCATACCTAAATGTATTTATTTACAGTATTAAAAACTCCACATACATATGTATCCAAATATGGGACTCACACAATTTTTACCAATAGGATACAGAATGATCACAAAGGTGGACCAACCATGTTGTAAAGCAAATGTGTCATGATCTTTATTAAAGTGTAACTACATCCTAACTACACACGTGTTTTTTGAGCTGTAAACAAAGTAATAGGATTGACCTGTGATGAGACTCATCAATGCTGGTGTTAATAATGACAAAATTCCTGTTTTTATAATAATATGCATTTAATGGACTAAAAACAGATCTACACGTCATATTTGTTAAAAATCACAGAAAGTACCTCAGTACGCTCATACGTCATCAAACTCAAATGTTAACGTTAATGTTAAAGGGGGTCCCCCTCCAAGCCCCTCCCCTCACTCAGCTCCTTGACACATTTGTCAAAGTTGTAGTGGGTGGAGTCAGGCTCAGAGCTGGGGTGCACTCATTCATATCACTTCACACAGTGTGGTGGTGCATGGGTTTGTATTACCCAGCTACTGTACAGTAGTTGGGGGTGCTCATCTTAGAGTGCACTTTGGAAATACTTGGTGAGGGATACGTGATTTAGTCTCTTCTTTTCCCTCCAAGGGCTTCACAACCCATCTGGCATTTCTAATTCTATTGCTTCCCTATTCCAGCCATATTTAAAACTACCACAATTGTGTTTCTTTATTTTCGTGACAAAAATTACTAGAAAAAAATTTGATTTATATTGACGTACATATTGCAAGAGGTGCAGTGGTAGAGCGGGAAGATAGGTGATCCAGAAGTTGCTGGTTGGAACCCCGCTAACTCCTCACCAAGTGTCAAAGTGTCCTTGAGCAAGACACCCAACCCTAACTGCTTCTGTTGGTCAGGTATCTGCTTGCATGGCTGACATCGCCGTGGGTGTATGCATGTGTGTGTGAGTGGGTAAATAATGTAAATCACTTTGGATAAAAGCCCTATATAAATGTAGTCCATATATAATATAAATATTGATGACCTAGTTAATATAATATTTGGATATCTGTGGAGGGTTAGGGTTGTTTTCCCTAAACAACACGTTTTACATTTTTACACTACAAGCCAAACTGGAGAGGAGTAAGAACCACTAAATTATTCAGAGACAGGTTTCTGTAAATATATTCACGAGTATGCTTATGTTATATACAGTATTTCATTACTATGTTCTTTTAATCACATGGATCATGGTCTCTTTGTCCTCCCGTTCATCATCTGCAACAGGGTTACGGTGAAAATGCAAAAATGCTAGTGAAGCAGAGGGGTCTGATGGCCCCTCGTGAAATATGAATATGTCTCTTTAATCAATATAACATCACTAAACGTGCTGACACATTCCAATAGGGAAAACTCTCAGAAGACTGGAAAGGGTCAAATGCAGGAGAATGAGCCTGTCCTTGAGTTAAAATAACATTACTCAGCTTGAAGAGTTGTGCGGTCAAACTTCCGAAACAAAGTCATAGCATAGTTTAATAGTATTTTAACACTGCTGCCAGGCTTGGTTGGCCTGTTTGACGTACAGTTATTGAAGTACATACAGTAGTGGCTTTCAATTTGATACTGAAAAAACCCACTGTGATTAAAACCCATCCACCTTTTTTGGGATCATGTGTGCAACAAGGAAGTTGTTGAATCACTTGAGAGACCAAGACATATTTTCCTCAGGCACCCTATAGAAATGTATTCCTAAATAAGAAGCTGCTTTGCTAAGCAAGAGGTTAAATCCTAGTTATTTTTTTGTTAATATATTTTAAAACTTTGTGGAGCATTGAATTAATATCACAGTACTGGGGTTGAAGGGAACTTTAGCTTGTTATCAATGGTGGGAATCATAATCTATTATTACAATAAAATACTGTACCATGCATTGATTGGCTCACAAAATCACATGAAAAGAACTCTATAACGTACACCGTTGTTCTAGAGATAATGGATTGGCTTCTGTTTCTCACTGTAATATACCTGTATATTACAGTGAGACTGTAACTTGGGTGTAACTTGATATGCATTGACAAATGGAAACATACTGTTATTGTATGGCCATATTTGTTTATGGGAGAAACAATGTAACACCCAGGTTGTGCCGAAGGACGGCGCATCCCTTTACCAGGGTTTGCCTCGCTGGTGTGCGTACCGGCCGGCGGTGGAAGCCCTGGCTCCCAGCGCCGCACACTCACACGGGCAATTCACTCACACTGGGAATTCTCCCAGTCGTGTGGGTGTGAGAGCACATAAGGCGTTTGTGGGTTATTGTTTGCATTAGCTTGTTTTCTGCTGTGCGCCCATTTGCGTTTCATTTCGGTGTCTCCGTGACTGTAACGCGCGCCCGGTGGTTGGTCCCGCCTTGAATGGCAGCAATCGTCATCGGTGTATAAATGTGTGTGTGAATGGGTGAGTGTGAGGCAATACTGTACAGCGATTTGAGTGGCCGGAAGGTTAGAAAAGTGCTATATAAAAGGAATCCATTTACCATGACCATTTGCAATACATTATCTTACAATTTCATATGATGTTTTAAAAAAATACAGTATATAACAATTAAGCACCCCATTTCCAAATGCAACAGAGATGATATAGTATGTGGGGTCATTTCGAGTCCACACACTCAACAGTCGACACAAATTCATAATATTCTTGCTCTTTTCTAAAATGTACCCGGTAGAGTTTAATACATTGGCCTGTTGCTAAAATGGCTTTGTAAAGGAACATGCAGATACCAAGACAATTATCTGCCCTGTCACATTGTTGTTTAAAAGTGGGGAGTGGATCCAGTGGACCTTATTATGTAGCTGGAGGTCATGAGCTAGCATGTGAAAATAGCTACACAAGCTAGCCAAAGCTATCTTTGGCCAAACATAGCGTGACCAACAGCAAGATTACTGTATCTTGTCTAGGCTCTCAATTGCTGACACCTACTGTAAGCTGCTGGCAGTCACACGTACCGTGATATAGACAATGAGACACTATGTGGTTACAGGGGCAAAGATGAGGGCACACCCCTGCATGAGACACCCCATTCCCAGTCTATCTACCTTGTGTCTGGGTGGTTGGGGCAGACTAGCCTGGCTCAGCCCCACTATTGCCCTGAGATTATATTTTGGAAACCCTGTTCTCATTAGCATTAGGGTTAGTGAGATGACGTCAAGCCGTGTTTTGAAATGGCGATAGAGCTAGATGGGGCAACCATAACAGTTGTAGCAACGCCAACTGGTTAGTTTCGGTTAAACGCTGTCCAATATTTTCAAAACTAACTAGTTGTTAAAGGCAGGGTCAGTCATTCTTGCTAACTTTGATCTCAGTTCAAAACAATATCGCTC
Source organism: Forbesichthys papilliferus (assembly GCA_025399855.1). NCBI lineage: Eukaryota > Metazoa > Chordata > Actinopteri > Percopsiformes > Amblyopsidae > Forbesichthys > Forbesichthys papilliferus. The sequence continues at coordinate 14,834 of JAODOY010027079.1, read as the reverse complement.
CGCCGTTCTCCGCCGTGGTGCCTCACACATAAAATTGGGTCTTCACACACCAGGCTGGGCGCCTGCATCCTACATACGATAACATTTACAGACAGCAGATATGGCTGCTGGTGCAAGATGACATTCAAGAGGTCCCAGATGTCCTGGACAGGGAACAAATGGCCACTTTAACTCATTATCATTTCAGATACAGTAGTCAAGTGAAGTAACACTCTTCATAGCAAACAAAGCATTCCAACTTAACTTACTGTACTTAAAGTGTCACTTCTCAATTTGTGTTCCTAATCACCTTTGTGGATTAAACTGGCAGTAGAAAAAACTATATGATTTGACATGTCCTGGCTGATGAGTGAATGCATATATATATATCAAACCCACAAAATAAAGACCAGTCAAAGTTGTATTGGCCTTCAGGAATCAGGCTTTACCAATGTAAACACACATACAAGTTCCACTACGTCTCTGGGTAAACAAAGGCAACTTGCATGTCTTATAGTAGTGAGCGGGAAAGAGTTACAAGTCCTCAAAGCCTAATGTAGGCTAATTTGCCTTTATTTACATAAGACATAGCCTAACTCACTGATTAGAATATTCTGATCCTTTTAGAACTGGGAGATTTGTCCGGCTGCAGTGACATTCACGTTCACCCTTCCGCTCTCTTAAATCTTTACAGCCACGCTGTTTTTTGTGCAGATGCAAAGTTCAACAAAGACGATAGCCTATTTAGTCAGGTGGCTTTGTGAAATTTCAGTTACTAGGTGGACAAAAGCTGTAATTGTATCCTAGGAGCCCTTTGAAAATGTCTATGTAAAATATAAAATCTCAAGACTATCAATCTTAATGAAATATGTGAAGAAATACAGCTGAAAAATAAAGTGCTTATCCATCAAACAATGATTAATGAAGAATTTGTATAGTATATTTTATAGTTTCACATTATTAAAGGTAGCAATATTATATGTATTGCAATAAATGTCAAATTAATATGCACAATTCATGACACCATGTAAGGAAAATCGGCCAAAATCCAATGTACAGTAACATCCTTAGGGCAGCGAAAATTGCAATATTTAAAATGTTACCATAAGAGGATTCATACCGGGTCAAATTTATATATATATACATTTGTGTGACATGACATTCTTGATGACCTTGGCAAGGTCATTCACGCCCCTGGGTGAATGACACATCTACTTCCCAACTTAGTGATTGAGACTAAAAGTATCTGATAAACAATAACTCATTATATTTTCAGAGTGCGGGACGGGTCCTCCCTGCCGTAGAGGTCTCTGCGCTCAGCAACAAGGCTAGCCTCAGCTGTATTACACATTGTTAATACACAGCCCATGTGCTGCTATTTCCAAACTGACCTTTCTGCCTTAACTTTGAAGCCGCGTGTTATTTTCGGCCTTGACCTTCAGGAGCTTCAGAACACAGACGGATTAACAAAGAGAAGCCACTTGTTTTATTCCCACTGCCGATCACGCGCATGTGCACGCGCGATGCCCGATGCCACAGGTCACGTGATTTTGGTCCCGACACCAAGTCTTCTATTAAGTCTTCCATTGACTTTGCGTTGCGTAAAGGTGCCTCCTTGTCATATTGTCTGATAACAACCACGTGAAACATGCTAGTCTGGTGGGATGCACTGCCAGGTAGGAAAGAACCCAGAACAGGATTTAAATAAGATGTCAAACCAAACATGTGAGCCTTTTAGGAGGCAAGAGTGGAAGCATAGTTCTGGGTTCTTGCTGGTAGTGCATCCCGTCACACAACAGCTTTTCGGCATGTTTCACTTTGTCGCTAGCAGATGAAAGACACATTCGCACAACGCAAAGTCAACGGAAGTTACAAATGTTTTGCACCCCCTCCCCTCCAACATGGTGACGATGTCTAAGCGGTCGCAGTGACACAGGTCAATGTGTACGTAGCGGTTGGTGGGCGTGGGCGCGGGGAGGGACTCACGGCGAGGAGGGGGACAGGGGTCGCCGTGGATTCCGTCTGCAGACTGCCCGCTGGAGGACACAGACGAGGCGCTGGAGCTGCGGCCCAAGCCGAAGGTGGCCAGGCGCCCCGGCGGCAGTGCAGAGAAACCCGGGGGACGCAGGCCAGACTGAACCGACTTGAGCTGTATGCCTTTGGGGGCGGGCTCCGGGGCCTGCTTCCTTTGCTCCTTGCCTGGAGGAGATGGGAGGGAAGTCAACGAGATTCCTACCCACACACATGCAGAGACACAGTTGCTCTATGGTCTTAGATTGGAAAATTACAGTGGAAGAATGATTCAGTCAGGGAATTAGGAGGAGGCATAGCCCAGATGTACGCCGCATCAAAAAGCGAAAACTAATGTCATTTTTTTTTATTTGTAAAAAGGTAATAACCCTGGTAAAGAAAGAGTATCAGCAAACACTGTTCTATAATGATACTGTGTGAAAAATAAAACCCACACGAAAAAGATTCCTAGATTATTACTAGCAGCAATACAGTATATGGTGGAAATGGCTGAATATTCGAGTTACACTCGAATAGAATTGCACCATGAATGTCAATGTGCCAAATATGGGTGAATCATTCTGTGCGTGTATCAGAGAACATGTGTAGAGAATAGCAAAGTAAATGAGTGGGAAGATGATTTATGGGCGGCCTCACCAGTGGGGTCCTGGTAACAGTGGGTGGTCCCTCCGGCTGCCGGGGTGGACTGGCTGGGGTTTGCTGACCGGTGTCCATTTTGCAGGAGCTTGGCCTTGGCTGCAGGCTGCATGGGTACAGCACCAAGCCCATGCTGGGGTCTCGGGGTCCCGGGTGAGTGGTACAGATGTCCTGCTTCTGCAGATGCGTGCTGCGGAGACAGCAATCTTCACTCAGAAAACAGAAAAGCACTTCGTCCTCACAAACCCATGGGCGGTTAAAGGTGGAGTCAGCAACCGAAAGCAAATACGCTTTTAGTCAAATTCAACGAATCCTTACAGTAGGCCTACTCACTGTTCTGTGTGTGCACTGAAACAATGCATCCAATGTTTCTACACAGCCCTGGCTCCGTGTGGTGCAGACCGCACCACACAACACTATCCTAGCCTTGGCAATGTGTTCTCAATGTGAGGGGCGGAGCTTCTGAGGGAGTACCCTATGGCGTTGAAGGGAGTGGTGTTTTTGTTTTTTATCAAGTGCAAATATCAACAATCTTCTTCCAGCGTGGCTGAGTCCACCTTTAAATGAACTAGATGCCGTCAAATGTCTTACCTCTGTCAGGTGTTTGCCAGGCAGCTCACCATGGAAGCTCTCCGACTTCCCAGACATCCTCTGAGGGACCATGGGGCTGGCAACCTTTACCCCAATCACAACCATGCCAGTGGAGTAGTAGCCCGCCTTCTGCATCTCTTGCCGGTGTTTATGAAATAGCAGGCTGGAGGAGCATGGCACCGCTGTAGATCTGTGGTCAGGTCCTGCCTTTGTCTCTTTATGGGGTGGAGGGCTGGGGTAAGATGATAGCCTCAGTGGGGAAACAGAGGCCTCGTATGGGGTATCCGTCGCTTGTTGCTTGGCTTGGGGATTCTTCCGAATGTATGTAATAATTTTTGGTCTGACATTTTTGGGCTTCTGGGGCGGAGAACATTTCTGGGTCTCAGGTTGTCTCTGCGGGGCAGAAATAGGTTTGGGGATCCCACTGTTAACGCAAACCTTACTGGGTTGTTTCACAGAGACAGACGCTTTCTGGGTGGAGTCACCCCGATCCGCACTTGGGGCTCTAGTGGCCTGGACCTTGGCTGGAGAAGAGGGTGTTCTTCTCTTTGGGGAAACCGATGTTGCTGGTCGACTGGGGCTTCCCCATGGCTTTCTCCTCTCCAGGCTTGAAGGATTGTAGTTGTGGGAGTTCTCAAACGATCCTTGCTTCTTCATGGAGTCGTCAAAGGACAATTGTTTCTTTATTGAACTTTCAAACGAGGGCTGTTTCTTGAAAGTCTTGTCAAGAGACGTTTGTTTACTCGGTGTGTTATCAAAAGAAGCTTGTTTTTTCACGGCTTTGTGTTCACCCAACGATTGAGCCTCTTTTATGCTTGATTTCACTTGATTATGGGTCATGCTTTGGGCGTCATCTGCCTGGGTGCTTTTATCAATCTTGTTGCTTTCTTCAAACGGCTCGTTTTCAGTGTGTACATCATTGTGCTCAGTAGCCGTTTCACGTATGACTCCATTATTATTATCCAGCTCATATGTCTGGTTGCGTTTCTTGTTTTCCTCACTATCGAGAATGTGCTTTTTGCATGGAACTCCATTACTTAATTGTGCTTCTAATGTGACAATCTCCGAGAAGACGGTTGTATTGCGATTCATATCTACATCCTTCCTTCTTGTGCTTATCTCAGAGGCCGGAGAGCCGCGGTCAGCTTTGGGCGAGAACTTAATCCTGTCAGAAGCGGTGTGGCAGGACAGGGAAGCTTGGGTCAGGTCCTCGGAGGCAGTCCTGTCCGGAGCTGACGGGTTCTGCCATGGGTCCGTGTGCGTCCTGCCCGCAGTGTCCAGAGCGCTGGCTAAGCTGCCCCCCAGACTGGACATGGTGGAGAGGCAGGACACAAACACGTCGTTGTCAGAGTTGAACTCGGTCCTGACGGGACGCTCGGTCTCCCCTCGGTTCTCAGATGGGCGAGGGGCTTCATTGCCGGGCATGGATCTCGTCTCCGCGTTACTGCCCCCACCGGCCAGCGGTTCCGCTGGAACATTACTGGGCTGACGATAAAGCTCCTGTCTGTCCGTCAGGCCGACAAAGTCGTTCCCCTCCCCCGCCAGACACTCCTCCAGCTCCTGACACTCCAGCATCTCGAACTCCGCCAGCTCTGGGTCATCGCACCGGGGCTCCGTGTCCCAGACGGCGGCCTCGCCCTGTTTCTCCACCGGGCCAGAACGGGTGCCGACGTCCCCCGGCGTCCGTCCGTCCTCCGTCTGGATGTCGTTGGCGTTGGCATCGCCGTCCGCAACGACGCCGTCACGCCGGTTGTTATTCCTCAGCTTGCCTTGGGCGAAAGGGTCTCGCTCGCTCATTGCAGGTTAACGTCGGTGCGGAGCAGCTTAAAATCACCCATCAGATCAGTGACCTAACATCTGCAAGCTGATGTTCTTTCAAGGTCTCAGCATGCGCTGGTTATTGTTTTCACATAGACGATGTGTGGAAACCTCACAGAGAAGATTGAATTTTCATGGCATCTGTGGTTTGCATCCTGTTAAATAGATGTACAAAATGCACCATTTAATATTTAACATTAAGTCATGCACCTCTCCGCACTGTTCCTAGTTCCTAGATAATTTCCCATACTATTATTTTTTTTCTTTTCCTCCATTTTAGCCCCCATTCCAGTGTATATTATATGAAATCATAAGACATTTGCATATATGTTTGCTGTCCATTTTATTTGTTTTTATCTGTTACTATACTGCCACTTTCTAGTCTATACACTCCATAGGCTCGATTAGACCTACTGCACTTTCCTGACTGTGTATAAAAACAAGAATGATAGGCCTACATGTTATGCGCAACGTGTAATCTGAGTAGAATCTTAGTAGAGGAAAATGTATGGAGGATGCACTTGGGAGAGATAGGATTGAAGTGCCCAAGTTGCACAGTGATGGCATAAGCCAACACACAAACGCTGTGTCAGCACCTGCAGTGCAGAACAGAAACCAGTATATCAGATTCACTACAGTAAGCTACACCTGCACTATCTTCTCCACACTGGCTCTCATAAACAACTCCATAGGTTGAGATTAAATATGGATATGTTGCTAAACATAATGTACAGATGTAGCTAAACATGTTGTAGATAAACATGATGTACAATTGTAGCTAAACATGTTGTAGCTTAACATGATGTACAGATGTACTGTAGCTAAACATGTTGTAGCTAAACATGATGTACAGTTGTAGCTAAACATATTGTATCTTAACATCATGTACAGATGTAGCTAAACATGTTGTAGCTAAACATGTTGTAGCTTAACATGATGTACAGATGTAGCTAAAAATTATGTAGGCATACAGTTGTATCTAAACATGTTGTAGCTAAACAAGATGTACAGATGCAGCTAAACATGATGTAGGCCTACAGTTACAGTTAAACATGATGTGGTGTAGCTAAACATGAATAAGATGTTGCTAAACATCAATTCATGTAGACAATCTGAATGCCGTTTATAACATTTAAGATGGCAACCGTTACAGTAGTCTATGCAGCCTCAATGTGATGAATGAAGTAGTATTTCCCGAGAGACACTGCAATCCCCAGCCACAATTGCTTCCCCTGCCCTTGAAATATTCCCCACTATCAAATTGATAGAGAACAGACTGCTGGGACACCACAAACAGTGTTATGAGTACAGCTCAACAAGGAACAAGGGCAATAATAGCCTGCTGTACACAGCTCCTCTATTGTAGAGCCTGTGGTTCTTGTTCATGTCAGGTCTAAATTCACTAAATAAGTATGAACGCTTATAATGAATCTAGAAATGTTTAAATAAATCTGTCAGCCGCATGAGGTACTGTAAGGCAAACACTGATGTTAAATAAATAGATTGAGGGAATATCAGATGACTGAATAGGAACATATTTAAAAGTCATAGACTGGCCTGGGTTAATTCATTTCTTCCCATAAACAACACACATGTATTTTGCCTGTGCTTCTTGACAGTATATAGGCTACCTTGCTTGTACCTGCCGCTGCATAAGCGTGTAGCTACAGCAGTGCTCTTGGTTTGAGACCATCATGATATGATAAAGATAGGATGGAACATATGCTCCATTGAGCATGTCACCCCAACCACCCACTTGTCATCTGGCAGCTGAGCTAACCTGGACACCAGCGTGTGTGATAATGTACAACATGACCATGGGATTTCAATCATCTGTGACTGACTTCACTTCACACAGGCACACATCTCAATGGTGAACCATCCCTTTTATTAACATCTGGAGCACAGATCACAGCTACCTATTGTTCACTATTCACATAACTGGATGATCCCTTATGAAATATTAAAAGGTGAATGAAAATAGAAAGTCTTGCCACCATGGCACCGCCTTCCAGGCGAGTCAAACCAATCATAGCAGACTGTCCCTGGGCTTTGACGTTGACATTGACAATCAAACACATCTCCAAAGTCTGACACGAAATTGCAAATTGTCCCTTGACTCTGAACAAGACTATAAATTAAATCCCAGTACTTCCAAAAGTTACAAAGTACAATTTATGAATGGTATATCTGCATGTGCGCATGCCCAGGACCTCATATGCATAGGTTATCGCACACACGCGCACACACACACACACACACACACACGCACACGCACACACACTCTCTCTCTCTCTCTCTCTCTCTCTCTCTCTCTCTCTCTCTCTCTCTATTATAACGTATAGACACGTCACATGTTGAGGTTACATAATCTGAAAGAAATACTACATATATTTTTTGGAGGTTCAGCACAACTGAAACACATCTAAATTTATAGTTCAAATTAATAAACGTCTATAGCTGTAATTGGTGCGACATATGAGGCTGGTTAGACTAGTAGCACACCTGCTAGAACACCGGAGCACAAAACCCAAAGTCAATCACGCACGTAGGCTATGCACAATTAGAAGGTATCTCATTTTTAACGATTGGCCTACTTTAATCTATAATACATTAAATGAAAAACGCAACAATACTGATAATAATAATGGTATCCGTAGAGCTGACGCATAAAGCAATACATCCAATCACACACCCAATCGCACATCAATGAACCGAAAATACCCTTAGCCGCATTTGGACTGACATAGAAACGCCTTACCTATTACATGTAAAAGAAATCCGTTTATGAAAATACGCAAGAAAGAAATGGACGGCATGTCCGGACTCGGGGTGCCATTCTGCACATATAGTACTGTAGGATTCTGCAGCATCGGAAAAACACGGAGACAAGAAAGGCGATGGAAATTGCTCAGGAGGGGCGTAGGCTACTTACTGTACACTTCTATGCCGTACACAGATCGCCACCTAAAGTCCATAATGTTGTACTGAAGGAGCATACGGTAGGCTACTGTGTGGTTTTCCCATCTGGAGCACAAACATTTTTAACTAACAGTAGAGTTGTGTAGGCTATGGCAATGACCAATGCTGGTGAAGATTTGAGCATTACATAAAGGTCTAATTTGCAAAGTGGTCAATACATTTGGATGGTTGTTGGAAGAAAGGTAGGTAAAAACTATATTTTTAAAAATAGTGTCAAAACGACCACTTATCCTATATAAATTATGTACAAACACATTTTACATTTTGGTTTTGTTTAATTATAACAAAATACAAATTCAACTACTCACAGACAGAAATTAACATGCATAATATTATTTTCACCATTGGGATTACACATTAGGCATGTAGCCAGCTGTATGATTAATGTCTTTCCCTTTAAAGTTTATCATGGTTGCTTTCAAATATTTACACAATGCATACCTACATTAAATGTACCACATCAATACAGTGTGTTTTCACTTGATGTAGCCTAATCTCAGACTACACAACATTTTAAAAACACACACCTTGTTAGAGGTAAGCTGTAGCACCCCAGGAACCCCACATTTATGCCCCAGCTCACCACCGGCATAAGACAATGTTTAATCTTTCTTTTCTGGGGTTCATTTAACTACAGTACACGAGACACGTGTTCAGTACTGTAAATGCTGTTCTGCAATTGATAAAAATGTATATACACACAAGTCAAATATACAATTCGGGTTAAAAGAGGGAACCAAACCAATATACTGTGTCATGTCAGTTAACAGTACAGTACATCACGACTGTATGGTGTGTGTCTGTGTGTGTACAGTATTTTATATGCAAATACACATACTGTATGTATGTGTACACATATATACATATATTATATACATACTATGTTGCCAAATATATTTGGCAAAATTGTCTATGAACTTTAATGCCAATAAAGCTAATTAAATGTAATATACTGTACCACGCATATACTGTGTACATTCCATATACATACACAAACAATTAAAACACAGTTGGGTGTCATCTTAATTGTACATAATCTACAAATGTAACAGTACCTTAGAAAAACTATTGACATAGTGCATCTGGCTATTTTATTCAATCTAAAAAAGCAGCATATATTTAATTTATGAAATATGTACCTCTTAAACATCCCTAAATAAAAAAAATAAAAAAACAATATAAAAACAACATTTGAATCCATTCTGGATAAAGCCTCACTGCTTTGCTTAAATATCATCAATTAAAAATGAGGGCCCCATTTTTCATAGGTTCATAATATATTTGAATCTGTGCCACTGCTTTGCAATAAAATACATTGGGACCACACCCAATATGTAACTTATAATTCATATTAGTGCAGCACTATTATGAGAGAAAAACAAAACAGAACCACATATATTTTGCTTAATATTGAAATCACTATTACTCATTGACGTTGGAAAGCATTAAAAAAACAAATCTGTGAAACAAATGAACAGTGATCAACACCAGTGAAATGTCTCTACATGCTTTCTGTAGAGCTTTCTCTCATCCAGTGCACGTGTGCATGTCATTCAGAAAACAAGACACAATACCAGTTTACTTTTTCGTGATTACATTGCTTTTGTTAGGAGACAACATTGAAGTAATATAATAATAATAATAATAATAATAATTATTATTATTATTATAATAAATATTTTTTATTATCAATTTCACGGCTATAGGCCTTCCGGGCCCAGGAGGCTCACTCCCAGAGAGGAATGTGTGGGAACGGTGCTATATCCCTGCCAGGTGCCTTAATTTGTGGAGAAGCTCCAGGTGTGGCTCATTGGCCAATCAATTCCTTCCCGGCCTCCGGTTTTGTGTGTATGTGTGTATCAGTCAATGCAATCACGAAAAAACTCCCAGCACCACTGTCCTGAGTGCCAGATTCCGCTCTTCTTGAACTTCATTCAGAGCTCACACCATACTCTACAATATATACTGTAACGTTCTATACAACAGTGTGCTTCCGAGCGCTGGGGCTGAGCCTGCTGAGCGTGCGTTTCAGGTGGGCACCACGTTGCGGTACATCCCTCAGATCGCATTCTCTGTGGCCCGTTGCGCAATGCAGACACGGGTCATTAATGCAAACGGACCACACAAGGTAGAGTGGGCATGGAGACACCTTGGCACGCGACACACACTATATCGGGAGAGGGTGTCACCGCCGCTGTTAAAGCAGTTCATAACCTATGAGTGACGTGATTGGCTAAGACAATGCAAGTCACTAATTCCTTTCAATTCCATGTCACCCGTTGCTCTTTTGCATAGCAGACACGAATCCACAGTGGCTTAATATGAACGATGTCCTCGTGATATGTAGTTGTGCTCGCAAACAGCCAGTATGCTGTGACAAAAACAGAGAGTATTGTAGATGTGTGGCCATTTCTAAAGAATCTCAAAGTAAATGTCGATGCCCCAGGTTCTCCTGTGACTCCTCGTCATCTTCTTCTCCTGCGGCTCCTGGCTCCTTGTGTAGGAAGGCCTCCTTCTCTATGGCCATGGGCTCTCCTTTAAGCGTGCAGGCCGGTGTGAAACTGTTAGCATTGGTCTTGGCCTCAGCGCTGTGACGAATACCGTAGCCAAAGTAGATGAAGAAACCTGCAGGCAGCATGAAAACATTTCAGAGGTTTTCCCAAAAAAATGCATTTCGGTTAATGTAGTAATTTAAACTTTCAAATGGTTTAATACTGTACGTAGGTGTAAACCATTTAAAAGCTTGCTCCACCGTGATTACAGTGTATAGAATTGGCAGAACACCACACTTCAACCCCAAAACAAGTCTGTGGATGTTACCAAAGTCGTTCTAGGCAAGTCTCGCCACTCGCAGCCATATTTGAAACGCCCCGGGCAGTTATTTAGGAAGATATAGGGCAGTATAGGCAGGTGGCTTACAGTAGGTCAATTCAACCAGATGGTTGGTTAGATAGGTTAATGCTTGGCAGTTAAAAAGCAGACGATTGGCTCTTTCGGATTAAGTTATGTGTTGTTGTCGTTATCATCATCATCTACTCGGCTACTTCTAGACACAAATAGAGGCACGGTTTGCCTGGTACTGCTGGCTCACAAGCACAAGCTACCTAGGACCATCCAGATGGAAAAACGCAGCCAGGTCCCTCTGTCCAGCTGCATCATCAGGTAGACGTTGATGAACATGCTGGCAACTGGGAGGAATGGAAGCAGGGGCACCTATGGGGGAAGAAGCAGTTAACAACGCTACCAAGGAGACCGATGCGTACTACACTGTATGTGCAGTACATGTTACCATAACGCTACCAAGGAGACCGATGCGTACTACACTGTATGTGCAGTACATGTTACCATAACGCTACCAAGGAGACCGATGCATACTACACTGTATGTGCAGTAGTCACATCTGGTGCGTTACCATAACACTACCAACACTAGGACCTCGTCTAAGGTGAAGGTTTGGGGGGAAAACTTGCTGACATGCTGATCTATACAGAATGTGCCTAGCTAGATGTCAATCATTGGGGCCTGTGCAGGTCCAGGCAGTCTTTTGAGGTCTAGTCAACCAAAATATACACTAAAAGGGCTCTTAAGATAAGTTAGTGATATAGCCCTCAATCACATTTCACATGGAAACAAACACCTGCTCCTACCCCCCGGGCAAGGAAACACAAAATAGGCAAGAAACCTTGTGAAGGGACCACAGAGGGAGGAATCCACCCCTCCAGGACGGTTAGGAAGCAATAGGATGCAGTAATCTGCAGTGATACTTTGCTAACGGTCTCCTTTACCTTTTACAGTATTTATTAACAGTTTAACACTGCAGCAGGCAGTTCGTTGGTTCATTGGCCAAATGTCAGTTTGTGTTCCGTTTATCATGTTATACACATATGTTAACTTACATACAGTACATACTGTATACTGTACAGTCAGGCTTATTCAATTGGAAGCCAAATGCGTTCCATCAACTGCCCCCACGTGGCCCATGAGGGGATTGCACCCTTGACCACTAGCTCAACATACTGTATAGCCACTATACGAATCAAGTCAAAAATATTACTGTGAATGTGTTATTAACTGTTCTACAGCCACGACAGCGTGACATAGCTTGTTTGTAGATGTAATGTAGTAGTCCAAACCTAATAATCAACGTGATGAAAATAGTCTAAGTGACGTGTGCACATAGCTCCCGTAGCTGCTGTTAGTGAGGATAATGTTTGGGTATGGTACTAGTCACATTTGAACCCACACCGGTAGGAATACCTGGAATATGGTGCCAATAATCTACCCAACATTTTTGTCTTTACTTTGTCTAACAAATGTAATTTCAGTTGTAGAACACCGCATTGCAATTTGGACGCATGTGGGCGTGACTGCTATTTTGATGTGCAAAAGCCAAAAACATGCTGCACAGTGTCAAGTGTGAACCATTTACATGGTGTACCTTGAAGGCGAGCTTGGCCTTGCTCTCAGGCTGTTTCCAAACAACGAAGGTGATGACGAGACTGACCACCATCACAACAGACAGGAGTGCTAGCGACCAGTATGCCATTCCTCCCTGCACAGCCACAATACAGAAGACACACACCAAAACGCCTGCGGGAGGGAAACAGTAAAACACTGCGTGTTGATCTGACTGCGACCTCTGAGCCCACGTGCGCTCACACGGTGCTTCACGCCGCTTGCGTCGTCATGGTGACTGCGTATGTCTCACCGAGTATACTGGTACAGATGCTGACTGTGAATCCGGACAGCGGGGACGGCTCCGTGACGGACGAGGAGATCAGCGACCTGACGCTGAAGCGGTCGTCTGGTTCGGGCAGCACTGGCTCTTGGGAGGACTCCAGAAGGTCTGCCTCATCCTGCATACTGGCCATCTCATACACCGCACTAGGCTGCTCTGGCTGGTACCTTCACAACATCACACAGACAGTGAGGTAAACCTTTGGGGTTCTTGTGTACTATGAAGGAGGATATATATGTATATATATCCTCCTTGATATCAATATATATGTATATTGTATTCTACAACAACTACCCCCTCTCCGCTTTCCTGCTCAACACAATCACGATGTCACCAGAGAGAGTAAGGGTAGTGTAACGTTTACGCTCATTGAATGGAAGTGGACTGAATGCTAGGTTGCAAAGCAGTGAAGACGTTGGCTTGTGGGTTGAGCAGCATTCACGTGGCTAACAACAACACAGAGATGTGTTTGTGCTTTACTGTAGAATGCTGTGTTACAGTAAGTTGAACATGATGATGGTAGAACCACATCTGTAGAACTTTTAATACACGCCACGCTCATTAAACGACGTTCACGAATGTTGCAAGTGCTTTTGAGGAAACGTGTTCGTTCTGTGAAAAAGTTTATTAAATTATGAACTCAGCAAACTTTCCGTTCACTGAAAACACTCAAAGTAACAAGAGGGTGAGATGCCTTAAGGGTACCATGAACAAGTGTGTGAGCTGCCTTAAGGGTAACATGAACAAGTGTGTGAGCTGCCTTAAGGGTAACATGAACAAGAGGGTGAGCTGCCTTAAGGGTAACATGAACAAGTGTGTGAGCTGCCTTAAGGGTAACATGAACAAGTGTGTGAGCTGCCTTAAGGGTACCATGAACAAGCGGGTCAGCTGTGTACAGTAGGAGCTCTACCTGAGGACCAGCACGCATGCAGCCACCAGGGTATAGGCCAACAGAGTGCCAATAGACATCAGGTCCACCAGATCTTTCAGGTCAAACAGGAAGGCCATCAGCGCTGCAAGCCAGAAACACAAAACATCAGCTATAGCAACAGCAGCCACTTTTCTACCATTTAATATCATTACATAACTACAAAGAAAGGTAAAATCCCTTTTATATAATTCGTAACATTAACATTAACAACATGTCAAGACACTTTATCAAAAGACACTGAACACTGAGTTTCATACTATTTTTAATACTAGTAAACGTAATGTTCTGCTGTTCCATTATGTATACTGTCAGCTCAATGCAATATTGCCGCCTTCAGCCTTCCACAAGAGGGCACTGTTGCCACCGGCCACCTTTCTCAAATGGTCCTCTGAAATATGCCTCAGGTGAATTGTAATATACCTTTACTTCCTGGCTATTAACTGCGGTTAATACATGGATTTTGCAAACTGTCGGCAGCTCTGCGGCTAATACTCGGGTGCGGTCTACCTATCTACCGGTACCTACGGACTAATGGATACACCTGCTACCTGGCCACCGCTAGCAACCTGAACTGAACATGGAAATAAATGAAGAACAGAAAAGGAAAATGATTTGGCCTTTTTTGTGTGAAATCCAGGTAAATCTTTCTGGCAGTATATAGACTTTGAGTAGGAAGCTGCAAAAAATACACATAACTTGAGCATGTTCACATATCTCCTGCAAGCACAGATATATACAGTTTTAATAACGCCATTTTTTTTTGCCATGCGGTTCGTTGGCGATTTGGCTTGTTAATAACACAGTAGCAAACCTGACATAATATACGTAGCCTAGCTAGCGCATACGGTATATTGAAGTGGTTGGTGTCAGACTTTTTTACTTGACTTTTTTTTTAAACATAAAAATGCCTCCAACCCAATGACATAACCTTGAATAAACTGCGGTTAATACACAGGTGCGATTAATAGATATGGAGGACCAGGACTGCCATAATAATAAATAAATATATATAAAAAATATATATAAAAGTATAAACAACAGTATAAATAATTAAATAAATATATAAAGACTTGACAAAAGAATAAACAATGTTTAAGAAGAAAGGCTATTTCTGTATTTTTACATGTA
>JAODOY010027068.1:0-20567 GCA_025399855.1 Forbesichthys papilliferus | reverse complement strand
CAGATCCGGGTAATGATTGCACAGCCTCAGATACCAACATGCTTCTCTCTATGCACACACACACACACACACACACACACACACACACACACTCTAGACACATGAGGTGTATCATAATAATTGCCACTGCGTTGCCAGGGAGACTGACCAGCAGTTTGAGCAGCCAGAAGCGTGACTTGTAGTAGCAGGTCTTCAGCGGGTTGATGAGGAAGAGGAGCATGAAGCCGTAAAGGATGAGGGGGCTCATCTGCATGGGCAGGTGGGTGAACTCAGAGTAGAGGCAGGACAGAATACTGATGCACCAGAGCACCCCGAGGAAGCCTGCGATCTGTGGGTTATACATATATATAAATATACATATACTGTGTGTATATATATAAATATACATATACTGTGTGTATATATATATATATATATATATATACTGTGTGTATATATATATATATATATATATATATATATATATAAGGATTCATAGGTAACATATTTTGAGTAAAGTCAGTTCTAACAAAGCAAATATAAAATTATAAAATTGTTATTTTGAAAGTTTTAGTTTTACAGATTTTATAATAGTCATTATAACTAGCAAATTTGGAATTTGGTAAGATACAAATCACTATCTCTCCATACGTGTTCAAACAGGAGGTCCCCGAGATAATAGGAATTACCCTGGTGGTCCCCGAGATAATAGGAATTACCCTGGGGGTCCCCGAGATAATAGGAATTACCCTGGGGGTCCCCAGCACATCATTAGTCACACTCGTTAGCATTAGTGCATAGCAGATGATGTCATATGAAGCCTGCTCTATTCTGCGTGTCCTGACTTCAGGATTAGTGAAAGCCCTCTTACCTATTCACGTTCCTGCTCACATAACCCACACACACACCAATAACCCCTGGACTTAACATTCTGCACGCAGAAGCACGGCAGCCCGAGATGTTAACCGACAGACTTTTTTTTTTATGGTAAGATTTACAAACGTCTTGTTAGAATTCTTACATCTCGGCAGCGGGGAACATCAATATACAGTCAGTCTATACAGTACGTTATCGACCTTGAGTTTCTGGAGATCGCATGTGTGTGTGTGTGTGTGTGTGTGTGTGTGTGTGTGTGCCGGTGGTGCTGTGAGGACTAAATGCAGGGCCGCAGCTCCCGGCCTTAAATAACTCCCTCGCTGATGCTGGCAGAAGAGAGAGCTTGTTGGAAAGGTCACTCTAAGGAGGCCTTGTCCTGTGGTGCACCAACACTGTTTGTTTACGCTCCGGAGATAGTTTACTCTTTCAAGGCATGTGCGGTAAACAGCATGCACACACACACACACACACACACACACAAATAATAAACATACTAAGGGTCGGGGTTGGGGGGATCCCAGGAGTGCAAGGTTAAATCCCCCCCCCCCCCTTCCCCATGGAGACCTTGTGGCTCGGCGATGGCTGTTGACACTTCACCCTGCCTCCAGGGGTGCTGTTGCTAGGTGCACCGTTGCTCCGGAAACGTTCACGCACGCGCTCATTACCAATGCTCCGGGAGGCTTAGCTCGGAGATGCTACGCTAGCTCGGAGATGCTATGTTAGCAAGAGCCAGAAGCATATAAATAGAGTGTTGCATCAACTCCAAGTGAGGTGAGAGGAGGGGAGGAGAGGGGAGGAGAACCTGGGTTTCTCGGGCTCCGTGTTGGGCAGCGGGAGATCATCGATGATGAATGAGGCGATGCACACATGGGCTCCCACTGGTCGTGGAGCGGAATATCACACAATTAATAAAAGAAATGCAGACATGGAAAGTCAGGGGATTTGGGTCAAATCATGGAATATCAGAGACTTTTTATTTGCAGCATGTTTACATTTTTGTTGCCATTCATCATAAGTATACTGGACTTGGCGTTAGGTTTTGAGTTGTCTCAACAAATCAAACGCTAATGCGCACGCTAACATAAATAAGTGACGTGAATGAGAGCCACATCCACAAGTAAAGTAAACCTAAATGGTTTACCTAAATAGGTAAACCATGTTACTCTCAGCAGGAATAATATTAAGTGTGAAACTTGATTTATAGGAGGGTTTGAAACCAATACGTAATGCCTGAGAAGGCTCTCAGGCATTACGTATTGGTTTCAAATTCTCTGCATTATATATCTTAACCTGCTGCCTAGATTTTGTGTTTTCCTTTATTACATAAAGACATTTCCACATTAAAATTATGGAGAAAAGGCACAAATAAGTGCTTTACAATTGACCAGAATGCAGTAAAATGAAGTGTTTGACGCAGAAAAATGTCCTGGGGGAGGATTCTCTACACCCCCCCCCCCTGTTCCCCCCATTAGGAGGACCCAATATCACTAGTCTGAATGTTTACGAGCGTAGTTCTTTTATTACATTCATTGTTGATCTAGTGGCCTGTTCTTATTTTTACTATAGGTCATGGACATTTCATTTTTTTAGTCAGTGAACGTCAGGGAGAAGGCAGGGAGAAGTCACAGGGAATATGAAATTTGACTTAGAGTAGGAACCCTGTTGTTACTGTATGGTTGGCTGCGGATGAATCCCCCAATACACAACTCCTGTGCTCGTTTCTCTCAGAGCCAGCACTATCGCTGAGTCAGGGCAATGTATTGGCAGAGGATCTTGGCTAATCCGCATCAGGCAACGACAAGTTGTTCTTTACAGTGAAGAACGACAAGCCCAACACCTGTTTTCTCCAGTGACTCCATGCTGCAGGATTAGTTTAGGATTGAAAAGATATTCTCATCGCCCCCTACAATATCTCTCTCAGGATCTCTTCCCTCTCACACAGTAATACTATGTATTTTACCCAGGTAAACAACACCATTAGGGTTTCATTGCAAAGCAAACACAGAATTACGGGACGCAGCATTGTCTGTCTTCCGGGGATACGAAGGGGCAGAACACAGGGTCGCAACAATTCTCTTCAAAATAGATGATTGCTTTTGTGTGTGTGTGTGTGTGTGTGTGTGTGTCTTGGCCCTGCGCTGCACCAGATGTAAAGCTACTGCAAGAGATACTTTACCTTCCCACCAGACACCATGTCAGTCTGCTCAGGTGGACGGACAGGTGGACGAGAGCTACTTTGCTTCCGCACGAGGTGGCTGAGCTGCCCCTCTGACTCGTGGCGCCGCAGCTCGGTGTCAAGGGACAGCCGCAGATTGGAAGCAATTACTACAGTGTAGTAAAGCAATTGTCTTGGCCGCACCGCTTGATTTGAAATGCGTGTCGCCTCATACATAAGAAAACATTCTCGGCCCCCGCCCGGCCTTGTTAGGAGAAGGCCTCTCCCTGCCGTCAGCCCGACGCGTTTCCATTAGTGATGGCATTGCAGTTGCACAGACGGTGGAGGTGGGGGGACACACAGACTTTTTATAAAAGCACAGATTTTATTCTGTCAGGCATTTTGTAAAACTCCCGCTTTTGTAAAACGCCCGCTGGGGCTTGGCTATTCTGTCGGCCATTTTGTAAAATACCTGCTGGGCCTTGGCTATTCTGTCGGCCATTTTGTAAAACACCCGCTGGGGCTTGGCTATTCTGTCGGCCATTTTGTAAAACACCTGCTGGGGCTTGGCTATTCTGTCGGCCATTTTGTAAAACACCCGCTGGGGCTTGGCTATTCTGTCGGCCATTTTGTAAAACGCCCGCTGGGGCTTGGCTCTGCCCCCTGCAGACGGTGCCCACTGACCCGTATCCTGTGAAGCTCCACTATGACAAGTCACATGACCAGGTGTGGCTGCTGAGCTGGGGAGACATGGAAAAGAACTTCCCCACTCTCCAGGTAACTCTTATTTTGAAGATCCATGTAACTTTTATTTTGAAGATGCAGGTAACTCTTATTTTGAAGATCCAGGTAACTTTTATTTTGAAGATGCAGGTAACTCTTATTTTGAAGATCCATGTAACTTTTATTTTGAAGATGCAGGTAACTCTTATATTGAAGATCCAGGTAACTTTTGGCACATATTATAGAAATCCCCTGTTTTTAAATGCTTTTACACACAATAAAGGGAATATATATATATATATATTTATGTTTATCCCTATTTTCGGTTAACTGATGATGCTGTCAGTTTTCACAAATACCTCACAAGTGTTTTTGTCACGTATCTTTTAGGGTTTTATTTATTTCTCTGCATATCGCTGCCCAGGGCAATCTGACAGATGTGGCACATGTCATAGCTAGTGAAAGTTGATTCATGTTAAAAACATTCACTGACTGACAACAACCTAGGAAAATAGTCATAAATATAAAAGTCATGACTATCCTTACCTCAACAAAACACTTTTCAGAACCCGCCTGTATATCGAATACGCTTACAAATGCCTACAATATTCTCCCATTTTCCCCTGCTATCTTTCTTTGGGTTAGTTATTTAAATCATGAATATTTATAAGACATTAATAAAACAGAAACTCACCGAGCTACTATGGTTTAAGTAATTGTCCAATTATACATATTTGTTTTGCATGTTTATAGCCCCGTTCATATTTCATACAATATTATAATATGTGTAGTGTAAGTATTTGAATACTATATCCTGCACCATGAAATGCCAGGCAATGTTTGTACATCCTATACAACATACAACATACCGTATACAGTAGGGAATACCAAACTAGCTATGGAAAACATAAGTAAACACTTAGACATAGACCAAATATTCAGATCATCATATATACACCTTAGTAGTATTTACTGTAAGGTTATGCCTAATCTCCTGTTGCCATGATGACAGCACTGCGTCTATGTAATTAGATTCTGTGTACCAGACTGCCATGTCCAATATTTCTGATCAATCTAATGTATAAATGGATCAATGCATTTCCTAGTTTGCAGAATTACACAAATGTACACGCTACTTAGATATCACTGACGAACGAGTCACAGGACAAAGGTGAATGAAACCATTATACAATGAATGTATGCTGCTGTGCATTTACATTTAAAGCACTTAGCAGACAGTTTTATCCAAATCGACTTACAATTAGTGCGAGAGTCAATAACCAAATAGGTCACACACCGGCCCCGCTGAGCTAACAGCATTCTGTTAGCATAATGACAGCAGCATGTCAGCGCTATGTTAGTCCTGCTAACAAAGCGTGTATTAGAGTTGATTCTATAGTGGTTGTGTCTTGATGTGCTAGCAATACTTAGCATGATGCTAGCTAAACACATTTCATGCACCCTATTTGGGGAACCCAATGGGGAGTATGGCGGCCTGTAACCCCCGGTAACCCACGTGTAACCCCGCCCCCTCCCCCTCCCCCCTGTTCTGTTCCAGGTAATACATCAGGCCAGCGGGTGGGTCACCCACCACACAGTACACACCCAACCTGTGGGCAGGCGGTTCGATCGGGTGGACGACTTCTTTATTCCTTCCTCCAGCCTCATCGACAGCCACGTCAGGTGAGTGAGTGTGTGTGTGCTTATGTGTGTGTGTGAGTGTGCGTGTGTGTGCATGTGTGCGTGTGTGGGTGTGTGTGTGCTTATGTGTGCGTGAGTGCAAATATAATTCATGTGAATCCAATCTGGAAAAATCAAGAATGTAAACAAAAGCGAAGGTGATCACGGGGCTGCTGTGACTGAAAGGGGTGACATGTAGGGTTAAACACTGTTTCAGACCTACGCAGTTGTCATTTTCATTTGCACTTGAGCCCATTTGAGAGCCGGTGGGTGTTGTGTGTTTGTCTAAACGTGAGGTGTGGGGTATAGCATTGCTGGCGCATTGTTATTTTGAGGCAGCGGAAAGTAAAAAAAAAAAAAAAAAGTAAAATAGACTGCATTTATATAGCGCATATCTAACCTTACGGACACTCAAAGCACTTTACCAATCCGCCTATGATGGGAGATGACACTCGGATTGGTTTATCGTATGTTACGGCCAAAACACACCCATGAATAATGAAGAGAGTAAATCCAACCCTTTTAAACATGCGCCCAGCGCACTTGCCGTTTATCTGCCGTTAAAATATCGTGGATTTGGACATGCCCTAAATCCAATTTGCGCCTTGAGCTTTAGACCGTGTGCTTAGATTGTTAAAATAGGACCCTACGTCTGATGAGGGCATCCAAGCCCATTTCAGGCTGGTAAATGACCACAAGGTAGCAACCTGTGGTGTTAACTAGAAGCCCAGTGACTCTGTTAGGTAATAACTGTCATTTGGACGCCTTATTCTGTTCTGCAAAAATCAATAGAAATACTAAAACTGCGATATGAAATTCTGGAATCCATCAGCGCATGGGTGAAATGGGCACCAGCCTTTTTAAGGTCTGTTTGTGTGCAGAGGTGGGCCAGGTACTGTGGTGAAAATCCACATGCACTATGACAGCTCACCAGAATAAGAAATTCTGTACCTCCTGGATCTGAAAGTTTGTGTTTGTGTGTACAGTACTTCTGTTATATGTATTATTTTATTATTCTATTCCATGGCAGCAGATATAAAAGCCACCGTCAGGGTTTGTCACAGCCAAACACCCCCGACATGACTAAAACCACACTTTCCACACAGGTGTTTTTCATTGTTAATTCGGCTTCATGCAGCTCACACGGAACTGATTGGTGGGACATCCCCAACACCACCTGACAATACAAATACAGTAACTAAACACATCACCAGATCAACTGCAGACTGCCCATCCAGTTTGAGGTTATGGCATCTACGTTGTAAATCGCCAGGCAGTGAACTGAATTCTGAAAGACAATGCATAATAGAAAAGCTGTCGTAATAAAACTAAATGCATGCAAAAAGTTTTCTGCATCTCCGGTGATGCAGGTTGATGTGTTTTGCATTGACATTTGATTTGAGTAGTTTTATCCTCTTCGGCCAACAGCACTACGTTACCTAGGAGACCGTCTCTGTATAAGTATAACATCTGACTTGGTCATAGAGGTCATGGAGTTACATAGGTCATCCTGCATGTCAATCAAAATACCTCTCCTGTCAAGTAGGCGGGTCTTGGCACAGTTAGCCAGAGCTGTGTCCCAGACTTTGTGCAAGTAAAGGCTGGCTCTGCGAAACTGTCGCGAAATGAGTGGATGAGGCGGCAGAAACCAAGCGCAGGTTGGGTTTAACAATGAATTTAATTATCAAAAGCTAGCATGCACTCACCAGAACAGCAAACAATAAACCACAGAGACAGGGAGAAACACACGGATACATATACTCTCCCTAATTAGGGGAATGGGCACCAGGTGTGTGTAATGACAAGACAAGGGAGTGAAGGGAAACCCCAGGAAGCATGGCAGGGCCATCAAGCCATGACAGAAACAAACATTTGAGTGAATAAATAAACTTAGATTAAATGATGCTAAACCTGCTTATGTACTATGTTATATGTTATTGCAACATAGACATTATTCTTCTCTATTATCTCAGTCTCTCTCTCTTTAAAATAGTTAGCTTGATACTACAGGATACTACAGCTTGATACTACAGGAGGGTGCTTATTAAAAACTTGATCAGATTAGAGAATATACTACAGTATTTGTTGATGGGAGCAAATGGAGCTCATGTAATGCAATAGAAATTATTGATCCTGTTCTAACCTGGTCAAATGCTGAAGGTACAGTATTTGTGCCATTATATATATCTAGTAATTGCACCTTGTTGACTTGATTAACATTAACATTAAATCCTTTATCTACAAAATGACATACTAGCAGAATGTTATAATAGTACAGTTGTAAATAGAAACCTGCATATAGTGCTGTTGAGTCTTAAAGGTCCACAATACTGATCACAATACTGATTGGTTGTTACAGTATTGTAACTAGTATATTACAATTGGTGCACACATTCATCTAACAATGCGTATGTGCCATTTCTAAAATGAAAACAAATAAATTGAAATGTACACGTTTTAAAATGGGTTATAATTGTAAATTAAAGTTCAAATTCCAGTATACTCTTTCTGTTGAGTTAGATGCACAACATACTGCAGTCGGTGTGTTTCATGCCTTTGGGATTGCTAGTTGTAATCTCTGTCCTCTTTGTAATGCAGGGTTTCGCTCCCAAACGCCGTCAGTTCCATTTGTTGCATCGCTGTCTTGAACAAATCCGGTTGGTTCTGAAATTCTGAAAGCCTTGGTTCTAAATTCAGTCCTGGCTCTGAGAGGGCTGTTTCCCTAAACCGACTCTGCTTGTTCCTCAAACAGGTTTTCTATTAAACCTCCTAACAGAGGAATTCTATCTGAAGTATAAGATCTGACAAGGAACATCAAATCCATAGAACAGTGAGTTTAAATTTCACACTACTTTTTTTTTACAGAAGGTTCCGTCTTCTCTACCCACTGGGTCCTTTGTTGATCTGATGACATCTGGGGACTCTCCACAGTCTTTATTGCTCACTTAGCATCACCTTATTTCTTCCAGCCTTACTTCCTAAAGTGTAAAAGTCTTACTGAGGTCACCAAGGGATTATGTGATCGGGATAAACTATTAGATCCCATCTCTGAATAACCGTTTTACTTCATTCTTGCTTCATGTGCCTAAAGTGTATTAAACACATTTTACTTCCGGGTTAGGTCACATTTTAGATCTGGAGAATCTCTCTGCTCAGCAGCAGTACCTATCCCCTACAGTAGCCTCTGACACAAACACCAGGGTCGCTGGACATTTGCCCAGTCCGACTCGCAAGCAGCAATACGCGAAAAATTCGATCTAGCCTCCGTGGTCACGAGCCTTGGATGTCATGTAACACCCACTTTAACCTGGATGGAGACATCTGGCATCTCACCAAGGGCTCTGCTGCAGGCGTGGGGGACGCCAAGTGCACGAGAAGGAGGTCTGGAGCATTTAAGGGTCTCCGACAGAGGAAGCACAGGTTTGGAGGAGCTGAGAGGTGGGTGGTGTCTCCTGGCAAAGCCGTAATGGGGTCCATGGAGGCAAACCCTGCCAAGAAGAGCTCAGGCAAACATGGACAGTTAATTGCAGCATTTGTCATGTCTGGGATTTAAGAAGTCACTGTATGCCTGTTCTGATCTATGACTTGAAATGGTACTCTGAGAGGTAGAATGTCTGGTTTAAAGGTAGTCAACTATGGATATTTTATATATATAAGATATTTGTATGAAAATGCACTTTTTGGTCAAATCAACCCAATATTTCCTCCCATTTTACTATTTTACCAATAAAAAAGTACTGTATTAAAAATAATCCAGTACTTCTACACATCCCTGGCTCCGTAAATAGGAAGACAAACAAAGTGGTGCATACCCGCACACAACAAGGCCGCTTGACTTCGCAATGCATTTCAATGTGTGGGGGCGGAGCACCTGAAGGAGTTTGTTTTGAGTTGGGCTCAAAGTTACCAAGCGTTCTTGATAATGACCCTGCCTTTATGTGTGACTTTGTGTGAATTAGAACAGGTGCATAAAGGAATACAATAAAGATACATAACATGATACTGAAATGACATACGTTAATAAAAATGGTTAAAGGAATCAGATGAAAGAAATATAAGAGCAATTAAAACCGGATCTTTTTTTGCTGTGTCAGAACGTCAGCACCTTGCCTGTAGCGCAAATCTGGTGGAGGAATGCATATTCCAGTAGCAGTTTAGTTATCAGTACATGTCTCTTATGGATGGTTATTTTCCCTTGTACCCACTAACCTCAGTGTAGGAATTACCAAGTCACAATATATCACGATATGATCACAATATCATATGAAGCCTTCAAGCGTGTTTCCTCTTCAGACAGTAGATACATTATGGTATCATCTGTTTCTGTTATGTAGTTAATTAATTGCTTCTACTGCACCGCTGCATTGTGTTTGCATGCTGTTTACAAAACAGTATTAGCACTGTGTGTTCCTGACAGCAAAGCACATGCCTGCAGGGCTCTGTAAATGCTCTGAATAAAAGGTGCCCACTAAATGTTACTGCATGTTGTGCTCCAAATGATGGCAACAGTAACTGCTACGCCAGACAACACCACACAACTACTACAGCCAAATATGATTACGATTTGTTATTTAATGACAAATGTAGTGCAAAGAATACATTTATACACTATAAAACAACATAATATGATTACAGTTCACCCATGTTAAAGGATTAAAAAGTAATTACATTTATGACACAATATATTGCAAATCTACTGGTTGCAAGTCAAGTCCAGGATGTTTACAGTATATAGCCCAGCGTCAAGGAATGCAACGTTCAAAAGGCAAAGACAAATTGATGAAGGAGTAAGCCTGCAGATATTCAGTGCATGTTTATGGCTTGACGCCCAAGAAATAGAACCACGTTCTAACCCTTGGTGTCGACGCGTGTCAGAGGCTGCCAGTGGGCATTGTCCCGTTAAAACAAACTAGTTCTGAAACTCTGGCATCTCTTGACGGGCGTCGTTGCCTTCAATGGGCGTTGGCCCTATTAGATCACATTACAGTCTCAAAAGGCTGCAAAGGACCACATTTCACTAGAAAACTATTCTGCAAAAGCTCAAATGTTGTAATTTTGGTAAACACATCACAGATGTTTATATTACCATAGACATCATACTTTTATGTGTTGCAATGCAGGAATAATGGATCATGGCTTTATGAAAAATAATAACGGTGTGCTTCTTCACAGCAAAACCTTCAGTGTACTTGACTTTGTGTGTGACTGCTAGTGTGTCATACTGGCTGGGTTGTAGATATTAGTGAGCAGCGTATATATTAATAACAAACCCTCTGCAGTTGGTTCCCATTTCCCCGCAAAGCATGCAATGCACAAGGGTGAAATTTCTCTTAAAACACTGAGTTCCGGTTAACTCCGCAAGTCTGCAAAATAGCATCCTTTATTTCTACAGCTTTTATAGTTGCTGTTTCCACATATTTCTAACCATTGCACACAGATGCCTTGAATGAATGAATGGGCTGTTCATGGTTCATGTTTTGTCACTTTATCGCAACAGGTGAGATAACATTTTGCGTAGTGTTCCCCTTTGGTTCTTAAATTACACTGCAGGACTGCTTCCTTTGGGGTTTACTTCTATAGAGTTTCCATTTCTGTTGGGAGTATTGCTTTAGAGACACAATGACAGAATCGGAAGTAGATTTAGCTCTGCAGAACTGCAGAAAAATGATGTTTACTGCCTTCACCGTGAGTGGAAACCCCAAACATCTGGGCTGAGACCCTTCCAGATGTTCAGTAATTGGCAACAGCAGCCATGTTTATGTTCTATATGGCAAGCCTAATATTGAAGTTGTGGAAAAATCTTTGGTTGTGCGATGAATGCTGCATTGCTTTAGCTTGTTGGGACATTCAGTCGATACGTCACAGTTGGGTGTATACTCCTGCTGAGAGAGAGTTTATTGTTAGTGCAATAAAACATCACCCATATCAAACACACACACGTTTATAAATATAACAGTAAAATAAGATGCTTTAAAATAATATTGAATGTAATATGCTATTTTTATATTTTTCTAAAAAAGTAATAGGTTTCTTTATTCACTTATTGGTGAAGGTATCAATCATTGGGCACAATACTGCTTAGTAATTTCCCACTTTATGCAACATGAGTATACATGTCACTCAATGCAATTGTAAATGACTTCATTGGACGTGTATTGTTGTAGAGCCCGAACAGCCCAAGGCTGTTTTTATGAGCACGGTCTCCTGTCATGCACGCAATCTATAGTTCAATCAATGATTCATTTTTCAGGACGGGCAATGTGCTGTGTGGCTTTCAAGCAGCCATTATCTGCCTACATGAGCAAACAGCTTGGTGTTTAAATGGCATAAAAGAAAATGAATGATGAGCGAGATTGAAGTGTCTGTCGGCATCGATCAGCTAGTATTCACATTTAATTGAGGCGCGCCTGCCTTAGCATATTCTCCTCTCCCAAGCTCTGCTGCTGAAATACAATCTGTCATTATCACAGTCTTTAGACGATATTTTCACTGATTCATAGCCACGTACAAATATGTTATTATTCTATTACAGGGGAACGGGCTGTTTAAATGGTTTGATGCTGCCTTGCTGCGATTGTCTGTTTGGCATTAGAAAGGAATGGTCACTCAACTGGTTGAATGATTCCCCAGCCTCTGGTCTTAGAACATTGAACGTTTTCTCTTACGGAATCTAAATCAGGGTCCAATTAGACGATGAAAACAATGAATCTGGGTGGGTTAGGTACTATCGCTATTCATGCTTATTGGTGGCTTGTCATCTAGGACCATATATGGGGCAGGTCGTGGGTTCAAACCCTGGTGATGATCTACCTTGAACAAGATGTAATCCCTAACTGCTCCCAGTGGTTGGTTGCACCTTGCATGGCAGCAATCACCATCGGTGTATGAACGTGTGTGCAAATGGTTGAATGTCAGGCAAAGTCCTTTGAGTGGCCAAAAGGTTAGAAAAAGTGTAATACAGTCTAAAACAGAGCATTCAACTCAAGGGAGCGTGTCCCTGATCCGTTGCGGTCTCTAGAGCTGATAGCTGACAATGCGACATGGGGCGTGTTGGATTGGAAGCGTCCCAGAAGCAGCTCTCCGCTCTGCTTTGCTAAAGATAGGCGTCTATTTTTGACGCATGCCGCGTGCAACCCGCGCTGCTCAAATTCAAAATACAATAGATGACTACATTGGTGGAAGGACGCCAGAAGTGAGATGGCTTTTACATCTGGGACGACAAGAGGTTCATTTTATAAATTGAAAAACACATGTAATATGACACCACCAATCCTTTTTCTATGGACAACTCCAAAAAGGACAAAGTGTGGAATATAATTGCAATAGTTTTGGGAGTGAAGGTGAGTAAAGTAAGTCCATGTCAGACAATCAAAGTAGTGTTGTTGATCTCGTCCATACAACCGCCTCGCAGTGCTCCGCTTCTGAAATGCTGGAAGTTGGCACCTCGAGAGGACAGAACAAACCCGCATCGGAGCCTGAACGCAGCGCACACACATCCAGTGGAATCCTGGCGTAACACTATCAGTGTGTGAATGGGTGAATGTGAGGCTATACAGGGCTTTGAGTGGAAGTTTGACAAGCGCTATATGAATGCACACAGTTTGCCATTCCTTTTTAACCAATCAAACAGTTTTTTGTCATTCAAGGTGTGCTTACAGTATGCTGTGCTGCCCCGCTCCACAGATTCGGCATCATCCTCCACCGGAATGAGCCGGCGCTCCACAAGATTGACCTGGAAACGGCATCGTACGTGAGGAATGTTAGCTTGCGCGGCCACGGCTGTGTGCCACAGACGGTGGCATACGCGTCCCTGGGTGGCCACTACATTGTCGGCTGCCGGGCCGACTCCACGGGCACCGCCCAGCCGCAGCTGGTGGTGGACGCAGTCACCGGGGCCGTCATCGGCCGCAACCGCGGCGTCACCGGAACGCCGCACGTGTCGCCAGATGGCCGCCGCCTGGTCACCGTGGACGACCGAGACGGCCTGCTGCAGGTGCAGGTGGTGTCGGAGCGCACCGGCGAGGTGGGCGCGCCCTTCGACGTGTACACCAACCTGCACTTGTGCGACCTGGCCTTCCAGCGCTCCTTCTCGCAGGCCGACCGGTACAACGTGTTTGCTGTGTCCGGTCGCCAAACCGACGCCCTCTTCGTGGAGCCCGGCACCGGCACGGTGAAGATGATCAAGAGCCTGAAGGAGGCGCTGGGGCCAGGGGAGTGGCCCTGGAGCTCCAGGAACCGTGTGGTGGTGGGGGGCGGGCTGTTCGGACAGTACCTCGCCACGCCCTCCCGGGATTCCCTCTTCGTGCTGGATGGACGGCTGAACAAGCTCAACTGCGAGATCACCGACGTTGCTAGGGGCAACGTGGTGGTGTGGGTCGGGGAGTCTTAGGGAAGGGGGGTGGGGGAAAGGGGGGTGGGGGGGGGAGGTGGGGGAGGAGGTGGTGGTGGTACCTTTTTTCTCATAGGTACTGTTGCACTGAATTCTGTTGCAGATGTTTCGTTTCCGTGGTGATGACTTCACTGAACGTGAAACCAGACCAGGTGACCAAGTCATCCAAACCCCCTGGCAAAAAGAGGAAAACAGCGTCTTCAGGCCAGCATTGATCTGTGCGGAGAGGGAGCTCTCCCTCTGATTTGGCTTTGAGTTTCACTCCGCAGGAATTTATATAAATAAATATAAAATGAAATGAAGTAGATATACCCCTTACCTCTTAGTTGGTTGCAGAGTCGATCTCGTTGAATGTTCAGGTCTTCTCTAGACCATCGAGAAAATAAATTGAGACAGATATGGAAAACGCTTCAGCGTTGATGAGCATGTCTGGCCTTGTTGTCAGTCTCCCTTGGCAACGCCGCCGGCCAACAAGTCTGGCTTCGTCTCTTTTCTAATGTAGTTGTGGAAGGTCCCTCATTGGCTACCGACCAAACTGCCAGCGCCAAGATGGCAGCCACCCGGAACAGACCGTGTGGTTTTTGGGCAGTTTGGACCCAAATTAAAATTATTGCGTTCCTATTGGCCACTGCATTAGAGACGCCATCCAATGAGAAGGCACTTTGCCCAGTATCAGGATCATGAATCATTGTTGACATAGTAATAACTATAATAACTGATAGATAGACAACTATAGCTACTAAAACAGGGAGGCACAACATGCCAGCCAGGCGGGCAGGGAAATACTCGGAGACCAGACAATACCGGGCTGTAACTTTTCCCCTTACCTACTTTTCCCTGTGCCTTGACCAACCCCCTCCTCTTCCCCACACCCCTATTCTCTAAGAGGAATCGGTGTAATCATTCCTCGGGGTGTGACTCCAGATTATACCTCTTCTCTTGCCCCTGTGTTGAGGCGAGAGAGGCTCCTTGCAGATCTACGTCTCGCCCCTCCCTCCAGCCTGGTGCGGAGACATCTGTCTAATTAAAACCGGCCCGTGCTGCGATTTGTTCCCTTTTCAAGTAGAAGCTGGGAGATGGCGGTGGTTTGTTGCGGTTCCCCCCAACCTTTGATTGGCTAAGACAGCCACTGTACCACTGAGGAAGGTCGTTCCAAGGCATGTCCAAAGTTTAAACCAATTAATGAAGGTAATTTAGCAGATGCTTGTATCCAAAACAAATAGGAGGAAGAATTAGGTGGTTAGGCATCTTGCTCAAGGAACAACAGGCGTGTGGGAGATCTAACCCAAGACCTTTTGGCTGGGAATTGACCGCCCATACTGCCCAGAAGTTAATTAAACCATTTTTCTTTTTTTAAGTTGCACGTCAGTAAAAATGATCCGTTCTCCCAGTCTCATACACTGCATACTGTAATCCATTCTCAATATAACTCAGTGATAAGTCAACTTAGAAAAGAAATTCCTGGACCAAAAATAACATACTACTGTAGAATAGAGCATTAGTGTGAAACCAATGCGTTGCTTGCTGTTTTACAATGTGTTTTGAAATGGATGTTCATTGTGAAGTGATGACAAGCTAGCTCCGTGGGTAAATGGGTAGTCGTGGTTACACAATGTACAGAGCTGAGGACATGAGACACTTCTCGTTATGTTTTGAGTGCTATTAGATATAAAACTGGAATAGTTTACTCCTATAACATGGCTGCAATTAAAACCTTTCACAGCTGGGCACATTCTATGCATTTACACCCTAAACAGAATTAAGTTTCAACTTTAGTATGGACTTATTTGTATGTTTTGATATTGTTTAATACCCCCCCCCCCAATGTGTTGTCCTGCTGATGAACTCTCACTTTCTCTGTTGTGTTTTCTACATAGAGGTTGTGAGGTCACAATCATTGTAGGTTGCATTTTCATTGTGCACAATTAACGGGTTCTGTTCTGAGCCAATCAGCACATTCCTTTTTACAAAATGAAGAAACCCCATTGGCATTTCTACCAACCTGTATCAAGCACATTGTGATGCCATCACCCTCGACGCTTACACATTCATGTATTCACATTCATATGTATATTCATAATTTATGTAGAGAAAGTATGCTTGTAATTTTGCCCTAAAATAAAGCTCATAACATAACTAAATGTTTAATGTCTCTGTATAATTTATATTATGTCCATATGACAGCCAGGTATATTATACAGGTATATTACCCTTCCAGCACTCTGATGTTGGAAATGCAGCTGTGTGAGCGTCTGTAGAGGAGGGGTAGAGAACAGTGTGAGCCTATGGAGGTGTAGGAGAGGGGCAGAGAACAGTGACCCTGTGAAAACTGCTAGGGCTGGATTTAACCACCATCTCCAGACATACAGTATATGTATGGAAGAGAAGAGAGCGTTACAGAGCTAACACAACCCTGAACATCCAAGGCCTCAGTTTTCCTTTCTTGTGCGTTTAGCTTGCAGCAAGACATCAAACACAATATATAGCAACAATAAAACACACTGCAGATACTGTATGTCTGCATTGACCGTAAATTGAAAAAAACAACAATGACTCTGGAGGTATTGCGGTTAAGGATAAAGCATCTTTCAAGGAACATTAGGTTAACGGGAGGTTCAGTCTGATTGCTATTGCCCCTGGTCTTGTTAAAGGTGCAGTCAGCGATGGAAAGATAATAATCTTTTTGTTAAATTCAGCAAATATCTCCTCAATGTCCGCTAGATGCTCTGATCAGATCTCAGATCTGTGTCTGTGCTGAAAAAATTATCTGGTGTTTCTATGCGGCCCTGGCTCTGTAAATATGAACACAAACAAAGCGGTGCAGACCGCACCACACAACACTATCCCAGCATTGGGGACGGAAGGGGCCAGAGCTTCTGAAGATGCCCCATATAGCATTGGAGGAAGAGGTGTGTTTGTTTTGACAGAGTTCAAATCCCTGACTCCCCATTTGACCTAAGGTAAAGGTGCTTTTATTGTCACATACACATACATGTAGCAAAATGTGTTCTCTGCATTTAACCCGTCCCTCAAGGGAGCAGTGGGCAGCCGCTGGGAACTCCAGATATGTGCCAGCGTCACTGGTCAGACAACACTTACTGGGGAGTGTGACCCTGACATGTTTTTAGATAGTGGTTCGCGTTGTGCACAGGACTTCCCCTGTCGTAATCATGAGCTCTCACACAAAACAAACACACACAAACAAATAGAACAAACACAGATATTGAGAACTAAACTAGTTAGTGGAGGAACCCTGAAGTCTTTTCATAACCTTTCCCATGGCGCTCCACGTCAATGAGACTCATCTGTAAATACCAACGTTCAACCTTTGTGTATTTACATTTTGAGTCGAGCATACCGTGGGACTCACAGCGCTAAGACACGTTTGTGTTCTGCATGGTTTGTTTGTTAAAAATGTATGTTCTCATAAAAATGTCAGTAGTTTTAGATAAGAGCATCCACAAAATCATTCACAGCAATATTATTTTGTGTGGATCCCATTTGGAAAGGAGAAATAATAAAAGTGCTCCAACACACCTAATTCTAATGAACAGTTAGAAGTGTGTGTGTATAGAAGCCTGATAACGACCCATTTATTAGAACCAGGTGTGTTGGAGCAGGGAGACATCTAAAACATGCAGGGCTGCGGCTCTCCAGGACCAGGGTTCCCTACCCCTGCTGTAGAGCATCACATACAGCAAGTCTACACTAAGGGGAAGCTACTACAGATGTAAAGACTACAGATAAATATACATCAGGTAAACAAAGGCACATACAGTACAGAATCACATAAAACAGTTATCTTTAAATGAGTGATTATGTCATTTCTTCTTTATGTTGTCCCACTGTAGTTTGGTTTTTGTATTTTGTTACTTATACTTTTTAATCCATCTTTGTGTCTTTATAAAAGCTATAAATCCAATCGTCATCATCATCATAATCTAAAAGCGTATTGTGTTTGTGTACTGTAATTGATCCCAATAGGCTATATACTCACACAGACGCACGCAGACATTTATTTACCCAGGTGATTTCATTGAGATTACTGTAACACCTCATTCTCAAGAGAGACCTGGTCAGAATAGCAAATTTACAGTAGCGTTTCCAGTTTAAGCACAATAAGTGGAACACACACATTCAAACACACAGAACTAGGATGCACATTTAAAATAGCAATAAGCTAAACATAAAATGCAACTGATGCAAATGATTAAAATAATGTGAGTAAAATGTAAAACAATGACATTACAGCTTTGACACTATAGCAAACCAGAGGATGAGACCATCCAAGGCATTGTTGCACACCGTATGGAGCATGATAACTAGGCTATTTAGATATTAAAACAATAATGTCTCGCTTCTACATTTTGTTTAGATAAGCTAATGGTTCCTGCTCTTGTGGAAGTCCAACATCATGTTCAAGGGCTCAAGTGGTAAACTTCATAACCAAAGTCACATTTACAATTTAAATACAAAGTATGAAGACTTCATTTGTCTTTCCCTATACTCCCACGTCCAGTTAGATAGCCAATCAAGTCAGGATGAATAAAGCAAAGAGACACCAACTGCTCTAGAAGGTTCAGCTCTAAGGGAGGAAAAACGTGCAAATTGGAATGATGGGCCTTAAAATCTCAATCGCTCTGGTCAAAGTATTCAGGCCATTCTGTTGGCCATCACAGACCCTCCCCCGCGATCCTGATACAGGCCCTCGAACACATCCTCCCTCCCCAATTTATATTCCCGCTGAGTTTTTATTATAAAACCCTTCCTTAGCGGATCCCCCCGTTAATAAAACAGCGAGGAGCGCAGTGAAGAGGACCTGGCAGTTCCTTAATTATCTATTGTCAGTCTTTAATCTTCGTTCGCCATTCCTCCCCCCCCCCTCTCTCCACTGTCTTCCCCTCTATACGCACTCTGCCCAGGACGACGATTTAATACCAGCTCTCCCTTCCCTCTATTACTTCATACACAAGGCAGAGCACCATTATCATGTTGGCGGCTCCTTAATCACGTCACTGGAGCCTGCCAGCAGCGCGCCACTGCGTCCTACATGCACGCCGCTACTGGCGGGTGAGGGAAAGTCATCATCCTGAATTCCCTGCTCCTCCCCTGCTCCTCCCCTGCTCGCCATCGCTCAGCCTGTACAGAACGTGTGGGTGGTACGAGCTGGAGAACACAGGCCCAGACACGCCACGCTCCGCCACAGCTGTGGCAGCCCAACATGGGCATGTGCCGCTGATCTTTGGTATGCATCCATCCATCCATCTTCAACTGCAGCTCCAGCAGAGGACCCCAAAACGTCCCTATCACGAGCCATATTAACCAGCTCGGACTGGGGGATCCCAATGCGTTCCCAGACCACGATCTAAGCACACGGTCTAAAGCTCAAGGCGCGGATTGGATTTGTCCAAATCCACGTGATTTTAACGGCAGATCAGTGCACCGGGCGCATGTTTAAAAGAATTGGATTTACTCTCTTCATTATTCATGGGTGTGTTTTGGCCGTAACATACGATAAACCAATCCGAGTGTCATCTCCCATTCCCTTAAAAAAATCCAGGCACGCTTGCATCATAGGCGGATTGATATTATACTGTCGGGTTTGTCAAAGTGCTGGAGCAGATAGCAATAGCGAGATCACTACAATATGTTTGTGTAGGTTACACACTAAGGATATTTCACATTGTGCTCGTGCACGTCCCTATGTGTATCAAGCAGAGTGTACACACGTTGTCCAGCTGCCATAGGCGGCATTATATACAGTATATAATGCTCCTCGTGGCAACTTTAGACCAGGTTTTTTTGCTGGTCAATCGCACAATCACGTTCCGCTGCCTCAAGATAGCAATGCTCCAGCAATGCTCTAGACCACACCTCATATTTAGAAGGCTTCTAACCCTCTAAGAAACCTTAGTCATCCAACCTGAGAATATAGTATATAGTATATAAGTATATAAAACATGTGACTTCCAACAACGTTCATATATTTAAACATCAGTACAATTCTACAAACCAACGCCAACTTGTGGGGGCTATGTCAGTTAGCTTGGAGAACATCCACCGGTAGTCATAAACTAGCTAGCTAGTGATAAATAGCAACTACTAGCAAAGACTGTATGACAAGTACGTTTCATCAGTCGACAGGCAGCGCTGATTACTTTCATCCTATCCTGATAACCTGCTAACTGGCTAATTTAGTGTTAAGGCTGCCTGCTCTTTCTCCTTACATGATGGTGAAAGAGCTTGTTTTACAACCCTTTTATTATTTACAGTACGTAATGTACGCATGGTTATTCCTGTATTGACAGTAACATTTTAAAATGTGTGCAAATGGAGTTATTTATATATTTCTATGGTGCAAACTGGCTAAACTCAACTAAACTAAGTAAATCACTCAAACAAACAACATATTGTATTGGCAAAAGGCAGCAGAAGCCATCTTGAAACTATTACAAGCTGGCAGTGTGTGTGTGTGTGTGTGTGCGTGCGTGTGCATGTCTGTGTGTGCATGTGTTACTCTGTGTGCATGCAAGTGTGAGTATGAGTGTATGTCTGTCTCTGTGACTGTGTGTGTGAGTGTACAGTATGAGTGTATGCCTCTGTGACTGTGTGTGTGTGTGTGTGCGTGTGTGCGTGTGAGTGTGTGTATGTACAGTACGAGTGTATGTCTCTAAAGACTGTGTGTGTATGTGTGTGTGTGTGTGTGTGTGTGTGTGTGTGTGTGTGTATGTGTGTGTGTGTGTGTGTGTGTGTGTGTGTGTGTGT
>JAODOY010027057.1:0-23197 GCA_025399855.1 Forbesichthys papilliferus | reverse complement strand
GTCATAAACATAGAGAAAATGAAAAGAGTTGCCGTGTGGGACAGCTGGTGTGGTTTTGTTTGGAGACAGTGCTATTGCACAGCCCTCCTCCTGGCTGGATCTGGCCACAACACTTCATCCACATCACAGGCTATATTCTCCCTAGCAAAACATCGGGGAAAGAATCGTCGGGCATGGCGTATCCATCCCTACAATGCAGGGCAAGATGCACGTCACACAGTACCATACTGGCGTCTCCATTTTTATGGTTACATACCTATTTTCCAGTCGAAGGGTACGAATTATCGATGCCACAGTGTAGTGACTCAGGTTTGGCTGGACCCTTTGTCCGGCCTCCCTCATCCTCAACCCGTGGTTGATGACATGGTCTACCTCTACCTCCTGGTCCTCGTACAGGCCCCTGCACTCTAATGTGGCCTTTGCAGTCTATTTCTGGGCCGATAACGACCCAGTGATTGCTAGTGATTAATTCTGCAATTAGTGTTTACACAGGTGAGAAGTGTTTGCTAGACACAATGAATGTGTGTTGCATTTTGATTGGTTGTGTTTGGCCATGTCAATCAGGTTGCTCCATGTTGGGACTTATGTGTTATGTTCTGCACATTGTGTTTTTTGAATGTCGACACTGGGTTAAAGGCGCAAATTCAGCTTATAGTTCTGCAGAATTGGTGTGTGCTTCTGTTGTTGTGTGACATATTATGATTTTGTGTGTTAGCGGTTGAAAAAAACTGTAATAGCATGTTTCAGTTCCCCAACTCAAGGTGGAGATGTGCAAAGCATGCACTTTGCAGCCCAGGGGGCAAAAGATGACATTACCCTACAGTACGTGGGAGTACAGTTACATAAACAGACTCTGAATGGCCACTTCCTAAAGGAGAGCAGGGTTTACACGGGTTACAAGCACCAGCCCTTATCTTCTGGTGTTGCTATAAAAGGCCCAAATACATTACACACACACACACCCACACACACACACACGCCTGCCATCTACAATGAAAAACAACACACATACACACAGAGCTTTTGTCTTGAAAACACTAAAGATCGCTTGTAACGGTTTTTATAGAAATAGAAGGGGGTTGTGTTTGCGTGCATGTGTGTGTGTGTGTGTGTGTGTGTGTGTGTGTGTGTGTGTGTGTGTGCGTACGTGTGTGGGGGGTGGTGTGAGCAAGGGAGCGAGGGAGTGCACGCGGATGAGAAATAGATGTAGCCCACGGTAGTGAGCTGGAAGGAGAAGAGGAGAGAGACAAACACTGTGAGAGGTGGAGAGGGAGAGAGAGAGTGAGAGAGGGAGGGAGAGAGAGAGGGAGGGAGAGAGAGAGGGAGGGAGGGATAGAGAGGGAGGGAGAGAGAGAGGGAGAGAGGGAGAGAGGGGAGGCTGTAGACAGCAGAAGGTTCACTGGGTTCACTGCTCAGTAGAGGAGTGGAGAGATGGGCGTTAGAAGAACTGTAAGCCTAGGGTGTTGGATAGTGGTGCGTGACTCACATGCTCACACTTCAAGCGTCCATACAGTAGGCACAGGCGCGCACACACAAGCAATGCTCATAAAAGCCTCCCAATGTAATGTCTTTCTCATCCACGAGCCATTACACACACATACAAACTCATAGGAGACAACCTGAGACGTAAACTAAGGAGCCATGAAAGGTGCGACATGTTGTTTAACATGCACCAGCCAATGTCACTGTCTTGTTACAATCTTATGTTCCTTCCTCTCAAAGGCCCTTTGAAGATCATTTAATAAAATGTACCCCGTGAATGGCTCTAGCAAGGTTAAGTCGCTCTGGTGCCTTCACCTCCATTTTATGGTGGGATCAATTATATTCTCAGCATGGTTAAAAGACTCTCTTATTGAAGTTATTTTTACAGAAAGGAAGAAATGCAGAAGAAAAGCATAACAAAATGGAAACATGACCCTTCACTGCACCCACTAATCTCACTGTCTCACTAATATTCAGATGTGTTATTGAGACTGTTACCACCACGTAACATTAACGCAACCAATGGAAAATAAATTATGTACGCCTTTGTAGACACAAGCATGTGTGTTTATGGGCCAATGAGTGATTCCTTCCACTAGAAAATACCAAGTTCATACGCTGCATATTGATGGCGGAGCGGAGTCTGACAAGTCAAACTGATACTGTCAGGCTGCTGGCCTCAGCAATCTGCACTCTCCACATGAGTCACCAAGCCTCATTTAGACACTGAAAAACACTGTACACACTTGCAAAACTGACAGCATATTCATCATGTGACCCTAAAACTAAACTTACACACACACAGTGTCAGTCAAAATGTTCCACACACTTACACCTCACAACCATTGTGTCAAATGTACAATGTTATACAGCCCAATAATGTGTAGTAGCCTATGTTGACTAATGCCTAGCAGGATCCAGCTTTAGTTATTGTACTGAGATCTGAAAGATTATTTTCACTGTTATTTACAGTAGTGAAATCTATAAGAAAATGCAATATTGTAATAGTTATTAGTTGTTGGATTTATTACAATACTTGTAATACATCAAATAAAAACACCAACACAGACCTTTTTTTGTACAATAACCTAGTACTACAATAGACTACAATTTGCTTGCTACCATGTATTTAACATTATTTAACTACATTGGAGACTGATGATAAAATGGACTGATGAGACGTATGAAGATGACTAAATGTTGTTTGACCTCAAATTTAACACAATTTCTACAAATCATACTCTCAAATCATAGTCTCAGTTAAGACAGCTGATAAAAAGCAGGAGTGCACTGCTTTTCAAGGGAACCGTTTGTCCCTTGGCACATTCTTTACAAAGTCTGGTCACAGACAAACAGAATATGCTGTGCATCTCTCAACTGTTGCCAATTCTACAAGCCTCTTTGCTAACAAGAGCTAATTAACACCTCTGCGTTGCTGTGTACTCTGTCGCTGGTAACAAAGACGTCGCTACTGTCAGCTTTAGCAAACAGACAGACGGCGTCTAAATACGGTCTAACATTAAAGGTTAGACGCAGAAGTTGGAAGGCTGGCTGAAAGGGTGTGTGTGTGTGTGTGTGTGTGAGTGAATGTGTGGGTATAGCACGTGGCTGTCTGTTGCCATGGTGACCCCCAGATTATCCCCGTACAGCACATTGTGATATGATCAGAAAGTTAGTTTTATAACTTTTTTTTTTTCTTTCAAACCTACTGTCTGTTTGAAAAGTATGATGTGGGAATGGTTTATATATCTTATTTATTTACACTTTTTCTTATTGTCTAGTACATTTTTGAATGCTGACTGGTTTTATATGTATATTGTTATATTTTATGGTGATATTGTTGTTGTTGTTAATGGTGATATACACATTTACATAAGTAAATCAGAAAGGCAAAAGGAATGCTACAGTAACTGTAGTGACCATGAGCTGTGTGTGAATGTATATGGGTGTCTCTGTGTGTGTGTGTGTGTGTGTGTGTGTGTGTGTGTGTGTGTGCACCACAATGTGACTCATAAGCCACATCAGAGAATACGCTGCAGCAAATTGAGACAACACAGTTTCAAAGAGGAAGCCAGCAGTGATACAGCTTACAAAGCAATAGGCAACACATGTACATACACACGCCCACGATGAAGTGACACAGTTGAACACTATGGAAACCCCCATTTAAAAAAAAAAAAATGAATGAACCATTTTAGGAGGATCACCTGTAACGTAACATCATTTTGTCTTTTACTTTTAACACAGAAGACAAAGACAAAAAGAAAAGCAAAGTTTTCTACATGAATGCAAAATTGTTTATTTGTTATCTTTATTTGTTAGTAAAGATTACAAGCATTTAGAGTAATAATGTGACATTATAGTTCAATTCTATAAGTAAAATTGTATGAACACATTTAAAGCCATTTCTCTCTTGCTGTTTTGCCAACAGCAAGGATTCCTGGCGTTTATGTATTTGTACACTGCATAGTGTAGTACACAATACCTACTGCTAGATGGCGATACACACTTGTTAATTCATCAATGATGTAACTCAGGGTTAGAACAACTTCACACTGTAGGTTTGTTACACATTAACATATTTACTGTATATAGACAAACACATATTTTGGCCAAAACTCCATCTTTTACCAGCATAATTCTGTATCAGGTTATCCAGTGTGTTTCTGATAATGTCAGCTGGCTTGTCCAGCTTGCTCTAATATATGTGATAAAACCCATAAATACAGTAATTACATGTGAAGCTAGTCAGATGTCACAGTAGGTGCTCTGCAAAACGGTTCTGCTGGAAGAGTTTATTTATAGCCGCAAATGTACCACAGAGCTCACACAGTACAGTAGTTGATCACAGTATGCTAATGAGAATGGACTATACATCATAACTTATTAATAGTTCGGTGGCCTAAGGTGTTTTTTCCCTAGACTTAGTGGTTAGAAAAAGCAACCTCTCAAGAAGTCTCTCACCCTGTGGAGTGTGGATGTGATGTAATTGCCTGTTAGAGGTCTTTAATTATAGCAAAAGAAGTCGGGACCTGCAAGAATCACTGATACTCAAGTGCTTATTACACCCGCCTGCCCCCACCTCACCCACAGAGACAGAGCGGGGGAAGAAAAGTGTTTCCTGTATACATGCAACTCATGCTGGGGCCTGCTTGGACAACAAACACTAAAGTGATGACCAACGTTGACAGAGCTGTCTGTCAATTGCTAAAAAGTCCAACTCCAGCCTAACTGGGCAATAGGGCATATGTGATATGATTCTTTGTTTACCTAAAACATAGCAGATGGCTGTATCTGGGCAAAAAGTATATTCTGCAAATGAAGAGATAAAGGGAAACTCTGCATTTGTATTTTTCTGTATGTAAATGTCCATTGATAACTGATTAAGTTGCAATTATGATGAGGCCTAGTGCCGATGAATTCTGATCTGATCTGGTGATTGACATAAACTTTACTTCATTACTACAGTAGTATCTTCACATCAAACAACAGTGGTTGGCTTATAGACAGCGCTTCCATTGACCCACTTGCTATCCATGCTCAGTTTAGTCTGTTGTTTTGAAGTGTAATCTGAAGTAGAATTGTCAAGATTGTAGCATTAACACCACATTTAGCTATGAATTATGTATAAATACAAAATGCTGACTCTTGCAGCAGTGCATGAAAGAGTGCGATTTAGAGGTCAAACCGCAAGCTGTTTCTCTCCATTATGCCAATGCTGCCCATTTCTTTCACCTGTTAGTCGCCTGCAAGTCAAAAAATCCAACTTCCCATTTGTGAAGTTTGGTTATGACTTATGAGTATGTCATGTTCAAATAATTTGTTGCCGGAGCGAAATGAGAAATGATTGACGCTGTTTGGCTTCATTCTAGATAACGCTTGCTAACTTCAAGCGCAGCTCAAAACACTTATCCCTTCAATGCCACAGGGTGCTCCCTCAGAAGCTCCGCCCCACACACTGGAAATGCATTGCAAAGCTTTGGGCATTGTGGTTGTGAGCTGTTTTCAGCACTTTGTCTTGCTATTGTGTTCCTAAAAGTGTATTAGCTTACAAACATAAAATACCTCTAAGCCACATTGAAAAGTTGAAATTTAGGAACTCAGGTAGCCCTATATCAAAATGATCTCACTCAAAATGATGACTTCACGTGAAATTAAATAGGGGGCAAATAACATTTACAAACATTCAGATGAATACATTTAAATATATTTAAAGCAAGGGCGTAGGTTTGATTTGATTATTGGTAGGGACAACTCAGTATTTAGCCTAGAATTTCTGGGTCTGTCAAAATCTCAGATTTCATAACAACTGAGCAGCATCAATCTCTTGGCATACGTTTGTCACACAGGGGATCATCATAACAGGCAGAAACCACTGTGGGTGGCAAGACATAAACGCATATTAGTGTCCTGTTTTCTTATATACTTTAAAACGCCCCACCTTGCTTTCCACCAATTTTCAAACAATCGCAACCTCAGAAGGTTATGGCTTTAAGATGAGAAGTGACGAGGGTCCTATACGTTTTAAATTAAAATACATGTTGTCACATCAGTTAGTAAAAAGGCATGTTTGTAGAACCTCAAGTTCATGAGGCTCATTTACCTCATTGCACCTACCTACTTATGGTAGTAAAGCAGGCTACTGTACCTGCTGGCTGGCTGTGTACCAGGATATTGTTACCTATTGAGTGCCAATTACAATATTGGCTGTGATTATCTTCGGCACTCGGCCTATGGCCTCGTATCTATGACCGAATCACAGCCCTGCGGATATTCAGTGCGCTATTGCTTAATCAAAGGATGGGAGCACATCATTTGTTTAGAAGAATTTGGTTTAAAATCTGTTTGGGATGGAGATACAATATTGAACAGTGATGCAATGTGATAATTAATTAAAATACTTTAAAAAGATAATTAATAACAAATAATATTAATAATAATTGTATTAATAATAATAATAATAATAATAATAATAATAATAATAATAATAATAATACAGTATATAGACACTGCACCATCTGGGATGGAAGAGAAGACAAAGATGTCATCCTGGTATATTCTCTTGCACGTTACGTAAATGCCGTTCCTGATCCAACCTGATCCCATTGCTGGCTGCCCCCTTCGCTGTGTCATGTTGGTACAGGCCATAATGCCCTAACCCACTCTCACAATTACCCTAAGCTTTACACCTCGCTACAACACTACTGCCTGACTGACCAAGACTGAGGGATAGGGAGGGTGGGGGAATGAGGGGGGAGAGAGAGAGACAGGGAGACAGAGAGAGAGAGAGAGAGAGAGAGAGAGAGAGAGAGAGAGAGAGAGTGGGGGAGAGAGACTAGGATGAAAGTGTTCAGTAGTAAGAGGGTAGCCTAGTGAGATCATCAAAGCCAGCCATTGGAGGGGAGAGAGACATCTGTAAAAAAAAGCAACGAAGCAGGATAGGTAGGCGCTGGAGCAACAATTCTATTGTGAGCTCACTTGGTCTTCCAGGCTCTTGGCACCACAGATGCGATGACTAGATGGCCGGTTGTTCCACACGCCATCACCATCCTGTCCTGAAGCCCTGACAGGAGGGGATGGAAACACAACACACTGCAGACGCGTGCACATACTACGCTACACTGGTGTCCTCACATTGATTGGATCATGTCTTCTACAGGATCAACCAACCCCAGCAAGCGCCTGGCATGTAAGTAACTCACATGGATCTGCTCTGATTTCTTACTCAAACTCATGACTTAATAAGATTATAATAAAGCAGCAAGCTAATAATGTTTTGGGAGATTGTATTATAGGTAATACTAAAAAAAAAGAAAACAGAAAGAAAACAACATATGTATAAATATTAAATCACTTATAACTTTTATTATTAACTATTATAAATGACTAAATGTTCAATATAATATTGGGTTCACGACCCCCACTTTGAAAAACATTGCTAATGTAAGATCATACTCAGTGCTTCAAGATACACTTTGCTAATGAAGCTATATTCCCAAAGGGTTAATTAATCTGCATGCACTTCCACACTTTGCTATGGGAGATTGATGAACTAAACCAAATTAAAAGCAGTTCATCATGAATAAATCTCCAGAGCAAGTAAAAACAGACAGTGTTTATATGTAATTAGGCACATTAGCTCAACAGTGTAGCATCAGTGAGCACACAGACCTGAAGTAGTCACAAACACTGAAGGGATAACAACTACTTCCGCCCACCATGTCACTGGAGGCCCACACAGACACACAGCGGACAAGCTAACAGGTACCTGCCCACCGCAGTAAAATATAGCGGTCTTAATTCCGGGGCTCACGGGATAACACGCAGGCTCTGTGATCCATTCTGTTCTATACTTTAATTGATGGGAATGGGCATGTAAGGATGTGTACACTACACACATGCATGTACACTGTATGTGTGTGGAGCCGCAGAGCTAGAGGTACTACTGTACTGTATCTACTGTATGTGAGCTCTGCCTGCAAATAGCCTGC
Organism: Forbesichthys papilliferus; assembly: GCA_025399855.1. NCBI lineage: Eukaryota > Metazoa > Chordata > Actinopteri > Percopsiformes > Amblyopsidae > Forbesichthys > Forbesichthys papilliferus. Next base: position 15,224 of record JAODOY010027057.1, on the reverse strand, counting down.
TTGTATTGACCATAATAGGCAGCGGTGGGAATACCTGGAGGTCTTCCATGCATTTAGCTGTGGCTGGAGTGCCTTAATGGCTTTGAGGAAGGGGTTGGGAATGATCATGGGAATACAAAATCCAGTCAGAGACGGTCTCATCTGGAAAGAGATGCGGCCTTGAATAACCTATAGCATGATGAGAAGGAATGCGTAAAATGCTATTGACTACCGTTCTAGACCAGGTGGAGAATCACAATGGCAGGGAATCGAAGCCATATTGAGCATTTGTTAAACCTTAGACCCTACATTCTTTGGTGGCTGGTGGGTTGAATAAAAATTCAGATATCTTCCAATTGACAGTTGGAATTGGAATGAAATGGAACCTTTAATATATTTAATGTGCTTAAAATCACATATTGTGCATTCAGCTGTGACGTAGAGTCAGTACAAGTTGCTTATGGTGTGGAGGTTGGTGGAAGTTGACGCTGTCAGCATGTGTGACGCCGACATCCCGTGGTGGGGCGGTGCCAGCCGCTCCCACGCGCTTTGCTCCACGGAGTACTAATCACCGATTTGAGACAGGTGGCAGCCAGGGCATGCCCGCACCTGTTTGAGTGGTTGGTCTCCCCTTTTATAAGTGGATGTTTTGGTTCAAACCCTTGCGGGTCATTCTGTCTTTCTTTGACGTTTGTATCTTGCCTTTTGTTTGTCTTATTAAACTTTTGATGGAAGAAACCGTGTCCACGTCTTGGGCCGCCATTACAGCATGGAGGCGTGCTGGAACACTGGGATGGGATTGCATGGGACCAGCAGTGACGCCCGACCATAGAGTACAGTATATCAATGACTTAAATATACGGACTGTGGTGTTGTGTGCGTGCACGTTCGTGCGTGTGTGGGCGCTGGGTGCCTTGAGGTGCAGTGACCTCACTCATGAATGATTCAAGCTTGACCCACTGCTGAGGAGGGGGAATGGAGCGGGATAGGCTCTGTAAATAATAGCAGTAATACTCAAAGGTGATGTGGCCGCCGAATGCTTAGAGCCAGTGAAGCCAGGTAAGTACAATATAGACACTGCAGGATAGGTGAGAGAGAGAGAGAGAGGAAGGGTCCGTCAGGGTTGTCAGACAGTGATTGAGTAGCCGTACAGTGCTCTTGCTTTTCCCCTCCCCCCTTTATTGCTCTGTCTTTGCCCCTCATCCTTGCCACACACGCACACGCACACGCACACGCGGGGGTTTTCTTTTTCCTTTTCCCCGGGGGAGCGGACTGGTGAGCCATGTGACAAAGTGTTTCTCCCTGCCTCCAGCCCCTGGGAACATTGATCTCGTAATGCACCACTGCAACGACACGGCACCGCTAACACCGCCCGTGGGTTTAACTTGACTGCATGTTTTCCTCGCTCATAACGCTCCGCCTTACCACAGCGCCTTAGCAGAGCGCTCTGACAAGTGAGGTGCTGCGCTGCCCAATGCTTGTGTGTGGGGGAAGGGGGGCAGAAACAGCTAAACCAAATATATAAATGATACAAATGCAGAAGATAGGAAAGGCTGGTATAGGAAACGTCGAAGCAAGCTGGAGGAGAAGAGGTAGGGGAGGGTTACACATCCGTAATTTTATCCTCAAAGTCCTTTCCCGAACATAAACACGAGCAGAAAACCAAATAGTCCTCGCAGGGATCTGTGGCAGTTTAAACCTGATAGTAGAAAACAGGATAAACCTGACGACAGATTTGATCGTCCAACAACACTGACAGGTTTTTTCTTTTTCATCTTTTTAATCGTTCTTTCTGGAGCATTACATTGTTTGGTTTTTAACTTTCATTATCAGATAATAACATCAAATAAAAATTACCATTAGCATAAATATTACTTCAAATACTTCAGAAATCACATGTGCGCATCCCACGACCCCCCTGGGCTCCCAACCCCCACTTTGAAAGCAAGTGGTCATGCGCTGCAGCTCCTGCCACCCCTCCACCTCTCCTAACCCCTATACCCACCATGCACCCCCTTCCCTTGGGAACAGAGAGGTGGGCTGCTAATGTGCTCAGTGTGGAGCAGTGCAACGTGCAGAATATGAGCAGGATGGGGCATAGAAGGAAGAATGAAAGGAAAGGAAAATAAATACATGTTTTCTCCCACACAATGGGCATGTAGAATGATGCCCCCCACCCCCACACATACCCACGTGCAATAAAAAATAATTTTCAATGTGTATGTCTTTGCATAAAGGGTAACCAGAACCAATTAAACTTTCAACTTAAATCATTGACACTTAAACCCCAAGAGGCTGAACGTGCAGCAAGCCACGTTGTTTCAGATTGCATAACACCCACTGTAATACAGTTTCATTCTTTCTCACTTTCTTCCTTTCATCCAGTCATTCTGTTTCTTTCTAAAACTACATTTAATAAAATTGAGTGTAGTGTACACAAGCACACACACACACACACACACACACACACACACACACACACGCACATGTACCATACCGTTAGCACACTAATGTGCCATTGTATGGGTCTCATGACAGTTTGTGGTTTAAAGGGTTGTAGGCAGCATTATATAAGCAAGCTCTGGGTAATTACAGTTCAGTGTGGACCAAGACAAAACAGGGATCAGATGATACCGTTCACAAATGACATGCAATATCAGGACGGCATTCATCAGTTAAAATAACTCTGTCCATCTAATGCGCAAATCTGTTGTGTTTGTCTCAACAAAGTCAGTCTGTCAATCAAAGTGTATAGGCAGTATATTACAGGCATGTTGACACATGTGACCCGTGCAACCACAGATTCCCTTTTGGAAGCCAAATGAAAAAAAAACTAAAAGACAACAACATTTTAAGCTATAGCAGATTCAGTAACATCACTTAACCAGAACATTTATATTATTGTATGTGATGCCTTTATTTATTTATTTTTTCAATGTTTTTATTTATTAAACTCTTTTATAATATCTCTAATATCTTATTCATAATTATTAATGTTTATTTTATTGCAGTACCTTTTCACTCACTCTCAATCCATCATTCTATTAAAATTTCATTTTTATTTTTTATTTTCTATATACATTTTACAGTAGTGTATGCTTAAATTTTTGTCAACATACACTTAATGGTGCTAAAAAGTGTATTTGTCATTTACCCATGGACCAAATCCATAATATGTATACAGTAATATTGTTCTGCACATACTGTAAACTAAATCATCTGTGAAACTTACAAACAATGACTGAATAACTTTGTCAGGTGACTCCCTTTAATCAGTGCAGTGGTTTGACACAGTTCCGTCATGGTTGCGTATGTCCATTTGTTAGTGATGCTGTATTATATGATGTTTCATAAGTTTAATATATAAATCTGAGCATAAGATGCAGGAGCATAAGGCAAACTTCTGCATTTTTGCGACTGCTCTTCACCTTATATACAATCTCTTTTTTTAGGTAATGTATCCCCAAGATAACACTTCTGACAAAGCAATTTACAACTGTGCTGTCATTCTTGACCCACCTAAATCCACTTCATGTCATATCTGTTTTTCAAGTTAAAGACATGAATGGTTAGTCTTTTGTGTTAAATGCTTTACACTATTTTTCCATCGGCAATTATTCTTACTAGACCTGAATGACCAAAGTGGTCCAGTTCCATTCAGTAATAGTGTTCTAAATAACGTATAAAGTACAATTTAGAGAAATGCTTGATGAAGAAGCATATTCACTCCATCTGCTCCTCGCACATGGCTTGTACTGTATCTAGCGTGACCTTCTGTGCACGTACACTTCCTTCAACTTCTCCACAGTAGAATACTGACAGGCTCTTAAGGGTGACCATGATGAGTCAGCGTTTTACATGCATGGGGGTTAGCCTGCTGACAGATGGAGACATGCAGAGACTTGTGTGGGTTTGCTGTATTCATAGACACTTATTACGTATGAAGTTTGACATTCAGAGAGCGATAGAACATAAAGAGGAGTTGGAGCGTCTTTGAAGTATAAGGACGGACCAGTGGATTTAGTAAGGCCAGAGGGTCCAAAACACAGTTCACATAACACTACAGTACATACTTTCATCATTATCATATGGGGCTCATGTCTACACACCATGGGTCAAATGCTGGAATGTACCACCCACACACCACCTGCAGAATACAGCAGCGTCACAGAACACAATTCCATACAATATTTTCAGTGATACCTGAAATAGCTCCAGAGTTGTCAATGACAGATGCAGGCGGTAGCTTTGCACCAGACAATGGTTGCTGAGTGATTGACAGGTTCAAAAGCAGCATTGTGAGAGTGGTGGGTGGCGTGCGAATGCAGGCAGTCTTGTTTGTTGTCAGAATGTTACCAAATAAATGTAGTTCCAACAGGACAGTGTATGGACTAGACTACCAACAAGTGTTATATACATGCAGGTACTAGCGGCAGCTTTTTATATCACATTGCACACGGCACACATGACAGCGTTATCTGACATAGATTATTTCTTTAGCAATTGAAAAAGTGCATTGTACTGAATGTAAATAACATTTTTAGAGGTGACATGAGTCCAATGAGCTCAGTAAGAGCGTGTATGGCGTGTGGGGGACATAACAGCCCCTTCATCTACGTACTGTTGATTAGCTACAGACAAAATGTCAGCGCTAGAGCCAAGCTGTGGAAATATATAGACTTTTTTTTTAATAAACTACAGTGTTACATTTGGTAATATAATGCACCTACATATAGATATCCTAGAGATAACCTGCCCAGTAAAAAGACCATGAAGAACATTTAACATTGTTTGTGTTTTAGCAGAGACAGACAACTCTCATAGGGTGTTGGATAATGATTCTGGCCAGCAGCTTAAACTGGGAGAGCGACAGCGTTTCTTTGAAGAGGTCATCCAGCAGGATGTTGATGTCTTCATATCTTCTACTCACCTGCAAATAGACTGCAGGAAACGTGAGTTATATGCTGATATATACTGAAATATGCTGTCTGTATAGTCTGACTCTATATATAACTCTCTCTCTCTCTCTCTCTCTCTCTCTATATATATATATATATATATATATCTATATATACAGTATATATATGTATGCATACATACATATTACTACCTACTTACTAAGTTGCTACCTAATTAAAATCAAAACAATATCCCTCCACAGCGCACCTCCACACATTGAAATGCAGTGTGAAGCCATTTTGTTTATGTCCTTTAGGGCTGCTTGATTATGAAAATAATCATTTTGGTGACTATGAAAACGATTACTCATTGACTTTGGTAAGATGTTGCATTTTTCTGCACCTAAACAGTGAAACTAATGAACAGTGAAAACACCTTTAACTGTGAAATGTCTCTTAAGACCTTTTATGTTGATATTTCACGTAATGTCCAAAAGTGAGCGTGCGGCTGCCATTCAGAACACAAGACAAAATAAAAATGCACTTGCAAAACGTAATGTGCAAAATAATAGCTTTTCCTCATTTACAGTATATTGGTTTTGTGATTGTTAGGACCCATTTGTGATTGTAAGTCACAATTAAAATTTGATCAAGTGCACAGCCCTAAGTTCCTATTTACGGAGCCAGGGCTGTGTACAATAGAAGTATACGATTATTTTTTCAGCACACACAGAGAACGGTATAAACTAGCAAAATGTGAAGAGATATTTGGTGAATTTGACTGAAAGTGTATTAGCTACATACAGTTACAGTAGCTTGCAGTAGATGACTACACCTTTACCTGCCACACCTTCATGAGTTTCATGAGTGTGTGTGTGTGTGTGTGAGCGCCTGTGTGTGCAAGAATGTTTACGAATGTGTGTATGCGTACACACGTCCTTTCCATTTACAATTTCTGCCACTGTAGTGCGTGTGTGTGTGTGTGTGTGTTTGTACGCGCAAACCGACTTGTGCTATTGATCGGTTGGTCTTCCAGTCTTTCATTCATTCATGCTTGTTTAAGATACAGAGCCTTTTAAGCCACACTGCAAAAGGAAATACCGACATTATGATATAAAACACACGCCGTAGCACTGGAGGTTAGTTAGTTCAATAAATAAATCAAACGTGATGCGCATCAGAACGTTAGTACGACCAGGTGTATGGAAAACAATCAATTAAAGTGCCTTTAAAACCCCTACGGACAACTCTGACTTCAAAGTGTGCCATCATTTCTGTGCCATCGCAGATTTTGAAGAGAACTGCCTTAATCTGCCACCTGGTGATATTAACAACGTGTAATGCAAACAAACATAAAAATACAATAATGGCAAGACGTTTCTCTGTGTTTGGGCTACTTAATATCTACTGGAGACGATTTATGGTTAGTACTTGGTACTTTTAATATCACATATTCATTTATGGAGTTAGATATTTGTTTTCCATATTGTAGCAGCAAACAATCTCTCAGGATTGTGACGGATGTAATCTGCAGAGCAGGCAAAGAATTTTTTTTTCTCATTTGGCTCCACTATGACTGAAGTTCACAGGGACCACATATGCAAAACAGTTGCATTATGGGACATTTCTGTAATGGCTTTGATGTGTGAAGCACTCACTGGCTGTACATATTTTGCCTTCTGAAATGAAGGCTTGATGCGACAGCATTAGTAGGATCTGTAGCCATTAGCTTTGATGGTGTCACACGATGGCTTCTAGAAGGCTTGCCAGCGATATGGTGTGGGAAGACTTTATGTTCGCCAATGACACAAACACAGGATAATACAAGTACATTCATTTCTAAGAGTACTAATAGCCAACAAATGCTCGTGGTAAAGGAAACTGTTTTAATATCTGTAGCCTAGACCAGCCTGGGCAGGATTAGTATTGTTTTATTAGACCTCTTCTACTTCTGAGCATTTTGTCCACAAACAACACAAATGTATGTACAGGAAATATGGAATAGAGCACAAACTGTCGTGAACAGAAACCACAACTGGCAATTTTAGTGATGCACTGAAATGCCAGGTGTGGTTTGCATTTTGTGGACGAATGGCTGATTACACTTTGGCATTATGTGGTCTAAAGAAACCCATTCCTTCTATAATAATGTAACTCTGTCCACTTAATAGATGCCCTGAGTTAGCATTCATGCTTCTGCAAATGCAGAATGCTCTACTATCGTCATTCCGTGCCACCCTGTGTTCATTGTGTCCACATAACTCGTAGATGGCACCCTAACCCCGCCAGAACGTACGAGAGCTGATCTCATGAACCCATTAGGAGAAGGAAACTCATAACTGTGTTTTACACGTCGTGCATGAGTGCAGGAGAGGTGGCTGTGAAAACACACAGTCCTTCACAGTCTCTGGGGTCATAATCCTTTGGTATTTTCCTTATGTGATGCTTAGACATCCGCGCCAAACCGCACGCACTCGAATGTTGAAAATGTCACCCTCTTATTAGCTAGGACAATGGTGTGTGTGTGCGTGCGTACGTGCGTGTACTGTACATTTGTGAAGAACAAGATCCATCATGATGAGGAATGAGTTTAATCTCTTTGGTATTTTCAGAAGTGTCTGAGAATCACACACAAACACACACACACACACACACACACACACCTTCATCACATAGAGAAGTATAGAGCTGGTCAACAACACTGCCAGTGTTACTGGTTATGTTCTCTGTGTAAAGCAAGGCACTACCACTGACTTGGGTTAGGGGTTCTATTCCCGGTGGAGCTCCACACAGCATTTTAATAAACACAACAGTGGTGTCAATCATCTCCTCACTTATCACGTCATACGGTTCCCTATCCTGTTATCAGAGCAGTACAGATGGAATGTGTCATTGGGTCAATATATAGATGGACTATGTGCCTAAAGGCCCATTTACGCTTCTGCATAAATGTATGCTTCTGAGTAAATGTATGCTTCTGCATAAATGCGTAAGTACCATGTTTTAAATGTGCCTGAATTAGAACACGAATAGTTTAAACGTTTTGAAAAAAGCATATAAAAATATTTATTTCCAGTGAATCTCTTAGTTACACCAACATATATCATAGGTAACGATCTGCCAACATGAAGTGGTAATTATAAAAGACTGCCTTTCGCCGTCCAAGCAACAAGGAAATCCAAGGAAAATTCCCCTTTTGTCATGTGCAGTTGTAGGATCTTGGGTATTAATGCTCAAGCAAGACATGTAAAAACGTTTCTTACCAGCAAATCAAATACCAAGATTGCCAAAGGGAGTCTGTGCCATTCCAAATTCCAAAGCACTACTCTGGCATATGGGCCTGCATCCACAAGACTGCTGTGTCGAATCAACGTAGGGACTGATGGGTAGTTACATTTCTGGAGAGGTGCACGTCAACCTACGCTGTAGCCTCACGCGTCGGTTAGGTCATATCCGTAATTGACCCCGTAGCTTTGACGCAGAAGCATACATGGGCCTTAAGGCTGCTCTTGCCGTTATCAGACCAGCATACGGAGTGTATGGAGTATGTGTCTAAGGATGCCTGTCTCGACAGCATAATCCAGATGTTTCTTGGCCATTTCCAGTAGAAGCAGCAGAGACACTATAGAGAGACATGCCACTTGGAGCTCTATATTAGCCAAATAGTGTGGTCGCACTGATGCAAGCCGACTGTTGTACATGTGTAATAGAAGTTTAATGAGTTTAAAAATGTATTTAAACAAAATAAGTTTCAAACCCGTCACCAAATGTTTAAAGTGTTTTTTTATCAGATTTGACTGGCAATTGTATTCATGGCTTTTATGTCCCGGTGAATATTGAAAGGCTCTCTCCTAATTCATTTCAATAGTCTTCCTAAATAACTGCCCGGGGCATTTCTAAGATGGCTGTCGAACAGCGAGACTTGACTATAGGGACTTTGGTTAAGGTGAGGACCCTCCAGACACTGCGATTAGGCATTCCCTGACGTTCTAATCTAGAATGTTCTCGGTATAGTGACTATATAGTAGCACCATCTCCCTGCACCCTGCCTTCAATGAGAGAAGTGATTCATGGTATGTGACCACGTGACTTGCATGCGCACGCACACATACATGCACATACATACACACACACACACACACACTGGCTGGGGGCTGGATGATTGGGTCCATTATGTTCAAAGAAAGCTCTCTGCGTTCACCCACTGACACACGTCACAGTGTCTTTCTCCGACTGATAGGGAGAGAGAGGGAATAGAGAGAATAGAGAGAGAGAGAGAGAGAGAGAGAGGGATAGGGAGAGAGAGAGAAGAAGAAGGTCCAGTTTCTCCCCACTATCTATCTATCTATCTATCTATCTATCTATCTATCTATCTGTCTGTCTGTCTGTCTGTCTCTGTAGGTTCATTTCACACTATGTGTCTCTCTCTCGCTCTCTCCCAATCTAAATTTGATGAAAAAGTGGCACAACCATTAAACATGAAAAATAAAATGTGCTAATCACAGAAGTGAACACACAAACACACACACACACACACACACACGCACACACATACTCTGGATCACATGCCTAATAAATATATCATGTTCTGATATTATTCAGGTATTCCTCTGTAGAAAAGGGAAAACTGACTTTTGTGTGAATCTAAAAATAGCAATTCTCTCTTTTTTGTGATCATCTCTCTGTCTTTCTCTTGTTATTTGGTTATTGACCCCTCTGCCAGTAATTATTGTTTGCGAGTCATTTCTGGTACTATTTCTGGATGCTCTCACTGCATGGTAATTACTTTGTGTGCATGTGTGTGCGCGTGCATGTGTGTGCGCGTGCATGTGTGTGCGCGTGCATGTGTGTGCGCGTGCATGTGTGTGCATTCATGATGCATAACCTGAAAGATCCATCTGGAAAATTAAAAGATTTCCACTTATATTAAGGGCACCACAATTGCATTTCCCATGATTGGCAATTACCCCAGTATGCTTACAGTGTCATTTACTGTTTAGGTGAATCAAGGAACGTGGTCATTGGCCATTTTATCTATCAGGAAAATGTATAAATGGATGGGTATATTATTAATAAATGTGGTGGGTACATTTTTTGTGTTTTTTGTTCAATATAGCATATCTGCCATCAGAACACAAAATGTTTGCATGTTTTTTAAACAGGGCCTCATAGATTTATTTCAGTAAATTACATGTTTGGAGACAATGGATAATTTTGCCATAGTAATCTCAGGCTTACGGTTCATAAATGTCCCAAATAATTTTGGGGAAATGTATTTCATCCCACTAAAGCCCACCTTCCTCTAGAACAGAGTCCGGACTAGCATTTGATAGGTTTTTTAACATAAAACACTTTTCTAGGATTCACAATAATCAAGATAAAATGTATTGTTAGCCTTCTCACATGCTAATGCTAATTTGCATGTAGTTAGCTAGCAATTCTAACTGACAGATTTTAGCAGTTGGGAAATGGACGACAATAAAAAGTCACGCTGTCACAATAGCGTCATCTTTGCTGCTGAAGAGGTCACTACTGTATTATCTTATCAGTAAATGTATTAGAACAATGTCGACGTACCTGAACTGTAGTCGTCTTGGCAGATGTCTTCGGTTCAATTCTCACGTGAAGGTTATTGCCATGGCAACATAGAAATATTCATCAGAGGTCAGGAATGTTGCCAGCCAGCAGTGTTTGATTTGCTACTGTACATTCCTGTACATTTACAGTATGTTGTATTATAAGCCTAATAATTCATTGTTATCGTAACCTTTGGGCAAACTCTTCCCAATATACAAATGAACCCTGTTATAAGTGGCATCAGTAAAGCAGCTGCATGTTTAGCAATGCTCTAAGAGATATCCATATACATGCCTTTGACCTCGGAAGAGAGCTGGAGAGGTTAAGAAGGGATAGAATTAAAGGGACGGTTGGATGGCTCTGTCCCACGGTGATGAATGCAGGTGGCAGGTGCAAGCCATGCTGAGCTCGCCCCCGGCCACGTTGCCACGGAAACACCACATTAAAAGGCCTGAATGGTGCATGGCAATCATGGCCCCCTGTGTGATGGGACACTCGTTAAAGTGGTTTAGAGGTCGAGTTCTACTGACATTTGGCATCGTGCGTCCCTCTGGCAATGTAACGTGTACAGGAATAGAGTAGAACGATCGCCAACTCTATAGATATAGGCAGTATACAGTACATAATACATTTACAACTTGTTAATGAAATAAAGCTTGCCGTATGGGATTTCACAACCCATGGAACATTTCACACATGGAAAGTATGTCAGCAAAATTCAAAAATTATGATTATGAGTATACAAATATTTGTAATATTGAATATTTTGATTTACAATACCGACGGTTATAGAGTACCTAATAATAATAATAGAAGAAAAAACGCAGCAAGAGTGCCTTAGGTATTCCAACGGTAAAATCAATCCACAGATGCCCTTGATAGGGTGAAGGGAAACAAAATAATAAATCTAACCAAAAAGGGGTATCTACTGGTATAAAATATATAAAATCAAAACACTTGTGGGATTTTTGTAATGTTCCAATGAACACCATTGGCTATTTAAGTATTATTCTTCCACTATGTTCACGGTATAAATAATCACAGGTACTATAGTGGGTTGCGCTTTTTTGTCTGTGATTCTACTCATAAAATCGAGTACGTTGACATTTAAATGTGTTGACCTCCCCTTTCCCAATCAATAGCAAGAACAACCTGTGTGGTTTGTTCAGATTAACACGCAATACATAACATAACACGGCAACTTTTCTGAAGGGGAGCTGCCAGTCATTTGTACGCTGTGTTTTCCACTAAAAAGGGCAGCAGAAGTCAGTGACAGTTGGTCTTTTCAGAAACAGGGGAAGCACAAATACATAGGCTACAACATGGCTGAAATGACTGCTATTGAATTAAATAAATGGTAAGCATTATTATTAAGTCTTTCCTGAAGTAGCCTTTGTCCTAATCAACTGACCTCTCTAATTAATCTGATAAACAACATTGTGTCATGTTGCATAAAAAACATATATATTATGTTAATGGTAAATGGACTGCATTTATATAGTGCTTTTACCGAAAGCGGTTTACGTTATTTGCCTGACATTCACCCAAAGCTCTCATAGACCACCATTGAAGCTGAGCATCAGGGCGGAACTCAGAATGACACGTTTTGGCCAGTTGTCCAATTAACGTTGATATTTTCATATATAGTATCTATGGTATATTCATATCGAGGACCAAAACTGTCACACATGAATGCCCTGGCTAGGAGCTAGGGCTGAGTAACCTCTGCATTCAAAGAGAACTAGTTTATGTTATCAGAAAGCACATATTAGCTTATTGTAACGGGAGACCTTCTTTACGAACTTTTTGTTTCCTGAAGAAACTGTAAATGTTCCTTGAGTGTGGTAGAGACACAACCAGGCCAGCTACTCTGGGAACCACAGACGGTTGGTTATGAATCGTTATAGCTGGAACCCAGTGCTCACATAGCCTATAGTCTGCATTTCCTTCAGACTTGTTTACAATGTGTTTTTTAAGAAAGCACGTCAGCTTTCCTACAGTTATTGCTCTTACTGGCCATAAGTGCTGCTCCATAATGAAGAGGAATTATTTGAATGTTGTCATTTGCACTTTATTTGAATATTACATTTTTTATCTGAACTATTTCATGAATCTTTATGAATTGCTGTTTTAAATTGTTTTTAATTGTAATTATATGTTCAATTATATGTTCAAATATTGCTACAATAAATATTTAATAATTAACATACAGAATAGTATATGAATGTATTGTTATACAAAACATTCATAAATATACTTTATGTATTTGTACTGTATGCATGTACACACATGATCTACATGTCATTTTCAAGAGATCATGTCAGACAATGTGTGGCTAAAGCTTACTGTACACTCGACAGGGAGAGAGATCTTCACTGCAACGTACTGTGGCCGTATTAAAATGGCAACAATAGGAATTTCTTCTGTTCAAGTAATTGATTTAACCTTCTCCATTTCTGCAAATCTCAAGACCAGGAACTCTTGGAAAAACTCCCTGGAAAGGTCAAAAGGCTTCATAAAAACTCCTCAGTTGTTGAGTATTGACATGATGATATGCTGCCGTGGCAACTGCCTTTATCTGGTCCAAGCAATGTGTTAAAGGTCAGAGGCAGTCTACCCATTCTGCTGCAGCAAATGGTTTCTAAGCAATTTGTACATCACAGAAACAAAATCAACTCTTTTTTTAAACAACACAAAGTGTTCTTTTCGTGACCCACACATTTAAAACTAGCACATTTAATCACCTGGGTGTACAGTCTGACTCAGAGCCACAAAACAAACTACTACCAGTGCACTATTGCCATTTATATTACTTTATTAATGGAATATGCACAGAAAAATATACAATTTTAAATTCAAGCTTCAGCAAAAATGCTTAGTAACATCAAGCTAGCTATAGCACGGCATTTGAGTCAGTCTTATGAGCAGGAACAAGGATTGCTGTTGGAAGGATATTACAGCCAGAGGTGATCAAAACAGCTGTCACGTGACCCCATGCACACCTGATACCAATCTGAAGGCTATTGTACACGCAGAGAGAAAATGCATGTGTCAATTTAGTCTAAACGGTTGTTAAGTTTGGCAGGATATAAGGCTCCCATCTGAAGGTTGTGGGTTTGAACCCTGCTGTCCGTAACCGTAAGCATCCCTGCGCAAGGAGCCTATCCCATACCCGTTCCATAAAAGCATTAAATAAACTATCGCATTGTACACAATTAAACGTGTGTTTCTGCCTTTATGTTCTGGGTATTTATCTGCCATTACGTTGACACAAGACATGCAGTTCTCTCTCTTGGAACGTATTTTATTCTTACTCTTGGAAAAGTACGGCATTACGTTTTTATTACTATGCAGCTTCCATACATCTAAGATCATTATTATTATTTTAAAACTTTAACGAGGTACAGATAATGCCAGGAGCACACGCTCTCTGGACCTTGGGGCTCCAGGTGGATAGTTTTAATCGTCGCGGCGATTGACGAGTCATTCTTTAAGGTGTCTCATGGCGTCACTAGCAGAGCTGTTCCATTACGTGACTCAGATTGTGGGCGGAAAGCGGTCCACTTAAGCATTCTGCGCCAGCACTAAAGGCGCATTGCTCTTTTAGTAATAATAGTACTTGCTACAGCTGTGGGTTTTTTTTTTTTTTGCTATTGGAGTTTCAATAGATTTTTACTTGACATTCAATTGGTCTGACGAATGTAAACCTGTTTGGATGCAGAGATAACGGCACGCACACATTGCAAGATAGAAGATTTCAACACAGAGAGTAATGACTTCAGAGAGAGGGAGAGAGAGAGAGAGTTGTAACGGTGGCCAGCCGGCAGCACTGTGCAGTAAGTTACGTAAACCTCACTCTCTGACACCTCAAGGACGCTCTATGCAGGGGTCCCAACCCTGGTCCTGGGGACCCCCTGTCCTGCATGTTTTAGATGTCTCCCTGTTCCAACACACCTGATTCAAATGAACGGGTCATTATCAGGCTTCTAACATCCCATTCATTAGAATCAGGTGTGTTGGAGCGGGGAGACATCTAAAACATGCAGAACAGGGGGTCCCCACCCCTGCTCTAGTGCCAGATGCTATAGGGCCCTTGGGCTTTAACATCCCCTGCTAAGGCGTTCGGTCTGGAATCCACGCGTGCAGGGTTTGAGTCCGGGGTTACATTGTCACAGGTAAATATGACTTGAAGAACCATATTTGACACGTTTACATACAATACTGTACAGTAGCTGTAAATATTCAAAGAGAATGTCTATACAGAGTTCACGTGACAGACAGAGTAATAAAGATGCTGACGTCGCATTGTGGAGAATGCGTTCCCTCATTAAGACATCAAACGCCCTAAATAGATTGTGCTACAAAACACCAACACTGTTGTACAAAATATCGTTGCGTCCATCAAGCGGTCTCACACCAGAGAGGAAGCCTCACATCACAGTACATTGTCCCTACAGCATGTCTTCTGCAGCGCAGGTGTGAATGAGCCAGTGTTCCTGCTGCTCTGACCGCACACACGGTCTGCTATAGGTCGTACAAAACAGGACCCGTATTCATAAGGTTTCATCCAATAGGAGCGCTACTAAAGCACCATTTTGGATCTAGTCTAGCAGCTGATGACAACAATTGGCTTCAGTGCTTAAAAGGTATTTAATGTAAAAATAAAAGAAAAAAAGCATATATATATACTGTATGTGTGTGTGTGTGTATATATATATATATATATATATATATATATATATAAACACACACAGGTTTTGTTTTTTATTT
>JAODOY010027046.1:0-23199 GCA_025399855.1 Forbesichthys papilliferus | reverse complement strand
AACGCGTTAACGCTCCCAACCCTAATACATTTTATATATATATATATATATATATATATATATATATACACACATACATACAGTATATGCAATAGGAAAATGGAGAGGCTATGATATCAACAAAAATAGGTGCCTTTCTGTGTAGATGCTAAAATCACTGTTGGTAGATGTGGGTCTGTAAAGCAAAACCTTTTCATTTGCTTTGAAGGAATGTAGAGCGGCTTATGGGCAATAGTTTTATACATACATAGTTTACACACTCAACTCTGCGCATTGAAGTATATATTTTTTTAATGTGTCACAACTTGAATCCCTTCGTATTCTCCCTCCCTCAGAACGAGGGAGAGCCTAGCGTCCAACACCTCTTCCATCGTGGAGAGCAACCGGCGACAGAACCTGGCGCTGAGCCCCAGGCATCTGGGCATCGCCACGGGCAACGGCCCCCCCTTCTCCTTTCGCGCAATTCCGGAACCGCCCGGAACACAGCCGGAAAAACTCCAGAAGCCCGGCGCCTGCCTCGCGTCAATCACCAGCGTCTAGCGGAGGAGGGGTGGGGACGGGGGGAGCAGGTGCTACATGGCTAAGGAGTAGCGAAGAGAAAATATGTCCCGGCCCAAGGACTGTTATTGCAGCTTCTCACTGACTGATGGAGACTCAGTGAAGGCCCCCGCAGGCCCACTATGGAACTACAGCTGTTACAAATGCTGGTAGACACACCAAGTGACCAAGATAACACACTCACCCACATCCAGGCCACCAGGAATCCGCTCTGACACACGCAAATACCGAAACACATGAACACACACCAGGCCACTGGGCAGACTCTGTCATTCTACTTCTACAGCCTCTAGTGTGCGCACTGCTGATGTTGCTTCACTTGGATAGTATGACTGACTGACTGACTGCCTGTAGATATAATATATATATATAAATATATATGTGTGTGTGTGTGTGTGTGTGTGTGTGTGTGTGTGTGTGTGTGTGTGCGCGCGTTTGAGTGTATAATCTGTAATCTCAGGTCATGTTATTTCCATTCTCATTCCAGCTGCTCTGACTCAGTGTGTGTCTCCCTAGTGGCGTCTTCTGGTATTACATTCTTTATGAAACTCATGGTACAGATAACATCCTGACACAATGCATCGCTCCTGTTACCTAAGGCAGCCAATCAGTGTTGCCTCTTGGTCACAATGTGTTGATTCAGCACTTCCACTGTTAGGGACAGTTAAGTTATTTAAAAGTTTTATTGTGACTACAAAATCATATTTATTTACAAATTCTATTAAGAGAGGTAACAGTGATAGACAATGATTTTAGGCAGTGTAGATGGTTTTACATGTTAACATTCATAAGCAGAAAGTTGTTTTGTTTTCCATGAGGTCCTCTTTGATTTTCATTTAGTTTTTTTTTAGACTGGGCATGGTACCTATCCCCACTGCCTAAAACGTTGCCCTTATAGCATGGCTATAATGCAAAGATGCCACTGTTGGTAACTGAATGGATTGGCAAAACCTGCGCTGGGATACAGGGGACATCTCCCTTTTAAGGCATGTTCCTCATAACGTGTGGAATGCCCTGAGATACAGCTTCCAGGGAAGGCTGGAGATTATCCAAGGCAGCACCAGTTCTCCGTTTTCCTGCCCATTCCCTTTTTGGCCCCTTTTATTTTTGATATCACATCCCTATTGAGGTTTACAGCCAAACAAGTGGAACTAATGGTTTACAGCTAAGACTTGTGGGAATTTTACGAGTGAGGCTCGAGAGTCGGCATTTTACAGTGTTATACATTTGGGTGATAGATTCTTCTGGCTCAACTATGAACTGTATACTGATGTTCAACTGCTGACGAGCACTAGGAATATGAAAGCCAGCAACTGAAATTACCAATCAATTGGCAATGACTTTGTCTTGATTTGCAAGAAATATGTCATCAACATATATTATTAAGGTGCTTTTGGATTAATCATGGAGTTTAACATGTTACTTTGTACAATTTGGTTCTCCTTAACTAGGGGCTGCACTAGAACATATCACTGTCACTGACCAGTGATACGGACGTTTGGCCACCAGAATTTACACCTGAGTTTTGGGATTTGGAAAGATGCCAGCAAGAAGACCAAATGGATTCACACCAGACCAGTATTATCCAGAGCAAGCAGGGATGTGACACATTCTTTGGGATATTTTTATTATTTGTATCATTAGATAGTTTTTTTTTCTTTGCCCACTAATCCTTGGACTCATTGTGATATTAACAACACTTTTTTTTCTCTTGAATTCTTGAACCACTCACTCCTGGTGCTTAAGACAGAAGTCTCCTAAGGCCATGAGAATAACGATGATGGTGGGAAAGGGGTGATATAGCACGATATGGCAGCCTACATGTGTGGGGATAGCTCCTACCTGCAACCGTTTCATCTCCCATCATGTAAGCATTTAAATGGAATCAGTTGTGGCCACAGAATGGCACGAGGTAAAGCAGACGAGCAGAAGTCCAGGGTCCTTAACGGTTCCCTGCAACGCGCTATGGGACTCGAGGCTCGCCGCAGCTTCAAGTCTTTTTAAATGCCAAACCGAGCCGGAGCTGGATTCCCGTTTTTAAATGAATCCCGCAGTCCTATAGGTCCAATAACCCTGTCAATCATTTGAATGAATCCCATTGCCCTATAGGCTCAGGGAGGTGTCAAGTCAGTCTAGTGTTGTCGTCCTACAGGCTCTTTTCTAACTACCTCCACAGCAGCAAAAATATACCAACCCGCCCCGAGGCTGAGAATGTGATACATGCATTAATACACACAGATCTGCTCACAGTCTAATGTCAAGTGCTGGACTCTCCTATCACACCCCCCGCCCACCCTCCCCAATTTTTTGTTAACAAAGCCTCTACTTATACCCCCCCACCCCCACACACACACTTCATATCCCCGTCCTCAAACACACACACACACACACACCCAGTCGCACCTCCTTCGTTACTGTGACAACCACCAGCTACACTTATACACTTATACTATATTTGTAGATGTAACTATACCGTCCCTGGGAAGGACAGTAAATCATATCCTTAAATCCAGAGGGTCTCAGTCTCGATCCAGGGCCACTCATGTATGTTTAAATATCTGTCCCGTTCATTATAGTAATATTAACTGCACGGTCAGAGTGATATTTCATTGCTGTAGTCTCCTGGCCTGAGATTAGTCTGGAAACCCTGTTGGCATAAGCGTTCACACAGCCACCCTGCTGGCAGCTTTATCAGCGTGGATTAAAAGATGACGTTAAAATCAAGCGTGTTTCGAAATGGTGGTAGAGCTAGATGAGGCGATCAATGCAATTGTAGCAACGCCGATTGGTTCACCACTGTCCAATAGTTTAAAAATGAACCAGAGGTCTACGCAAAGTAAGAGGAACCGACTGCAAACACTTCCCAGTGGAGCGTGGCCAGGTTTCACCAGGCTAATGGAATCTTGGCGGTGGACAACAGCAGCTTTACGTATCGATTTTAATTTGGCCTTTAATCAAGAAGCCATGATAATAGTAAAAACAAGAGAGGGGGGGGGTTCTTGACATGGTGTAAAAGGGTCGATTGACAGCAGGCAGCCTCGTTTGGCCTCTGTGTGTTTTAGACCCCTGCCTTAAATAAACAGAGATTGGACCAATCCCATGAAGTGATACGGCTTGGCCTTTTGCGGTTGTCAGTGCTAGCCACATTAGCTCCACAACCATGCCTCGTTGCCATTGCTAGGTAACCCATAATTCAAAGAGATGCTAAAATGTTGGGTTTCCCGTGACGGCGGGGCGCAGCCAACATTTCATAGCAAAGCTAACCTCCAATAAGGGGTACCAGTATATGGTTGCCCTCGTACAGCCTGTCTAAACACTGAGTACTGTATATAGGTGAAATTAGTGCTAATTTTTTGGGTTCCATGCTCTTCTACTGCTGCACAGCCACATTGTGCCCCTATATTAGGGTCATAGCCTCTGTTCTACAGCGGTAGGGTACTAGTCCCTATTCTACCACTAGTAGGGTTGCTACCCTCATTCTACCACTATGTCTAGGGTCCCTATTACCACTGTATTTGGGTTTAAGTCCCCAATATGCCACTAAAATAGAATTTCTAATTTATGCCCTATACCACTATAATGGAGTCCTAGCTCGATTAACCACTACGCTTGGGTTCTTGTACCCATTGTATTGCATATTATGGGTCGAGATCCTATTCTGCCGCTACAGTAGAGGTCTTTATTATGGCAGTATGGCTTCAGTAAAATGGGGATCTAATCCCACTGCCCGGTGGAGGTCTTGGGTTCAAATCCCTGTGTCCAACATTTGCACTGCTCCAGCTAGGCCTGGTGGCCCCGCCATCCATAGCGAAACCCCACCCCCCCACCCCCCCATCTCCACACTGACAGTCCATGAAATGTCTTCCCTTAACATTAGCAACGGTTTCTAAAAACGGAGTTTCAACAATAACATTGTTTCTAATGGTGACGGTATGTCATACATGTAAATGATGTTCATCTGTCTTGCCTAGTCAAATAATTTAAACAATAAAAAGAGGGATTTTTTAAAATGTCTATAATATCTGAAGGTCCCTACATGTGTAGTACTGATGTTACCGTTGTTGTAGTGTATGTGATATACCCCATGGGCATTGTGTTACTTTTTAAGATAATAAAATAACAATGTTTGGTTACAAAGCTGTGTGAATTATGTTCAATAACCAGGGGACTTTTATGCTAATGATGGTTCTGCCATAGCCATAGTAGTCCTATAAATTATAAACGTGGATATTAAGACACAATGGTTATAAATCATGAACTTGAAACATTTAGAAAATGGTTAAAGTAAGGACATTTTTTTAAAGATTTTGTGATCAAGGTTACATTTTACAAATTCCTTTCAGTTAGTAACTACAACCACTAGAGGGAGATGGTGGCCATAATAACTGCTCAAGAAAGTAGAATGCTAGATTCTCTGGTTAAAAGCCACACCAACGGTTTAGTAAAATACTAGTATAAAATACTGGAATACTGGTAAAAATAAAATAATTTTAAACTGGAGTGACTGAGGACTAATGCTAAAGGATTGGGAGAATATTTCAATCACTTTAAAATAGTATTGGGTACACTGAAAAATGTATAAAAATCAAGATGCTATATTATTATATATAACTATTTAATTATATCAAATTAACTAATATAATTATTGAAATGTATCCCAAAAAATAAAAATTGATGAAATAACAAACATGTTTTTTTCTAATCAAAGCAACGTTTTAAATTGTGTGAAATTGGCTTCCCTTTGCAGTATATTGTAGGATCTCTCAATTCAAAACGGGCTAAAATCAGTGTTCAGGAGGGCAATTTACCACTTATTTGCCAAAAGCGATCAAGGGGCTGTTGTTACAAAACACCAACACCATTCTTTTTCTGATTGGTGGAAGGCATAGTCCAATACACTGCTCATGATCTGAGTGACATTATTTCTATGACGATGGACAGAGAGTTTCCAGACAATTTTCCACATTGAATAAATTGCAGGAGTTTGCAAAATCAGCAAGGTCCGCTTAGAATGTTGTGGGCACTGAAAATGTGTGTTTTCAGGTGGCTGTGGTGTTAGAAAATGCCCCTAAAGGAAAATGTGTAAACACAGTATGGTTGTTCTAATCCAACAGAGCCTGTAGTATTCCCAGCAGGCCCAGGCAGCAGCTCCAGATGCTCATATGTGCAGGTGGGCTTTGCAAGCCATTCAGCAGATACTCCACCCGGGACCATGATCCATTATTGGGCAAAGGCTCCATGCCCATCGTATGACACATCAGGTTGTAAACATCCACCGATCGTATCGGGGCTGCCTTCACATTTCGCTTAAAATCTAGAATGTAAAAGGTATATGAATTAGTCTTACACGATTAGGCTACCGTGGTATTAGCAGTAAAGGCTAGTTATTCTCGAGAATGCTTGCTAACTTAGAGCTCAAATCCAAACAATCTCCCTCAGAAGCTCCGCCTCCACACATTGAAATGCATTGTGAAGCCAAGCAGCTTTGATGTGAGCGGTGTTGTTACCACTCTGTGTTCCTGTTTACGGAGCCAGGGCTGTGTAGAACTACCGGGTTTCAGCACAGAAACAGTATAAGACAGCGAAATGTGAAGAGATATTTGGTGAATTTATCAAAAGGTGTAGTTTATTATCTTACAATTAGCTGACTGACTATACCTTTAATATCATTCCAGTAGGTTATTATGGATGGTTTTTGCCTATGTGGATGCAGGACTATGAGTATTCTTACGAAGAGGTACTGCAGTGATGCTTGTGGAACTGCTGTTAGCATGTGGAAGCAAAGTCTTCCTGTTATACATAATTCAAATTCCATATAGTAAGAATAATTGACATTGATTGATATAGAGCATCAATGTCAAGCTTTTTCTACATGCAGTAAATCAAGATATAAATAAATGTTTTGGGTATGGGGCAATCCCCAATACTGGTTTAGCCCACTCCCGAATGATGAAAGCCTTTCTGCTCGCAGTTCTGATATGGCTTGAGAAGACACAGCTCAATCGCTGATTGGAAGTGGTAATAACATTCAAGTATTTTGCAATCTCAATTTCAGATAGCCAAGAGGGGGTTCAGGAGTTCATAATATACCTGTGAAAGTCCATGTTTGTTATGCATTCATTAGCCTTGAATCTCTCCCATGAGACAAAGTACAATCTTTTATGACAATACACTGTGAATGATTAAACACGATACACATATGCTATAATTAAGTCTATTATGGCTTTAAACTCTTTGTTTTTGAGTCAATGTCTTCTGCATATCCAGTTACAGCGTCTTAGATTAAATAGACACTACACTGACACGGTGAATGACAATGTTCTGATCCTGCTCCAGATGTTCATGCGAATTTCCATTATGCATAAATGAAAAGTTTGGCATTAACTTCACATTGTCTCATGGATGCTGTCGTGACAGTAAATACATGTGCCAGTGTGATGCTGTTGGCCTCATGTCGTAGCTGGTTACCTAATACCAGAGCCATATAGAAGAGAGAGTCGCACCAACGGACATTCAACATTTCCAGGAAAATCTTGGTGTGCAATTTAAATCGATAAATACATGTATAACTGACATTTTTGCTAATTAGTAGTAAATAAAGGCATCGATTTACATCAAGAGTATCATTTATATGGTATTTTTTGTATTTGCAGCTAACATCCGGCAACTGTTTTGAGGTTTCATGATCTACCATTGCTGTGAAGAAATGGGGACATTAGAGCGAACGGAGTTGCCACCACACTCTCTTCTACATGGCTCTGGCTAATACCTACCAGGTCCCACTGCAAGGAAGAAGCCCCTCATGTCAAGGAACTCGTTGTCATAGCCATGCCAACCATGTTGCCATCCCGATGGTACTCCTGTCCCATTTGTCCAGAAGGGAAGCTTTTCCTTATTCTGGAATTAAACACAGACACAGATTAGAAACAGGGTCAAAACTAAATATCAAGATAAAATGTCATTTTACAGTACTGATTGAGTCATTTTACAGGAGAAATGAACCCACAAAGTCATGGAAATATGACAGTAACCTATTTGGGCCTCGATACGCAACCTTTTCTATTGTAATTATTTATAGTCAAACGCTCTGTCTTGTCAGTGTTGACTATTGTGAGTCTTTATCATGGTGTGTGGCTTGGTTTTATGAGTTTATGAGGTATATGTGGTCACAACCTACCAGAAATGAGAGACCACTAATAAAATCACTAGTAAACCGTTTATCACATGTACCTCTGTGATAAACCACCCTGGGGAAGCCACCAGCGTCAGGGTCGAGACAAACTTTCCTCTTCTGTAGTGAAAGCGCTCTGGGATATCCTGTTTTCTGTACACCTGCATGTTTTTCACTTTGGACAATGCATTGTACACCTGGAATAACACACACACTCACACACACACGCACACACACACACGCACACATTGTATACTCTTATTGTAGGCTAATTTGAGTTGATAGTTGAGTCTCTATATCAGCAAAGCGTGCTAAGTGGTCACCTGAGTTTTATATGATAAATACAATTTATCAGAGATAAGTTATAAAACAAAAAAGATTTGCAAAATATGGATATGCATCAAATACATATTCAGCCAATCAAATCAAAATCACTAAATTTATAAAGAGCCATAATAAAGAAATTGGCCACTGTTACTTTGTCATATGTCAAATGATAAATATGAAACATATCCAATTTCCATAGTTTGCTCATTTCAAAAGCCCATTTCACTTGTCCTACCTAGTTACATTAACTAGGTAGGACAAGTGAAATGGGCTTTTGAAACACAATAGAAAGCTATTCCAGGAAAACAGACAGATTCCAGATCCAGATTCAACTTCAGATTCAAAAAATGCTTGAGTTATGTGACTTGTACAAGCCACTGCCTGCCCCAATGTTTTACAGCAGCCAATCAGAGCACTGTTCCATTTAAAGTATATTGCACACCTACTCTTACAGAGGTGATACACAAAAACACGCTACAGCATCAAATAATGGATTAAGAGTTGTTGTTTTTGCTATACTTTTCACAAATATACTATATTATATGCAAACAGTATACAATTTAATGTAAACAGCAAACAAGCATCTAATATCCTATTCTAACAATGAGAAAGAACATCTTCCTATAAAAGAAAGGAGTATCTGACCTCTTCAAACTTGTTGTTTTTGGGCCACAGACTGACCACGGGTCCTCTGTCCATCATCTTTACAATGTCCGACATGTTGATGTAAACGTCCAGCTCTATCACCTTCTCCATCCACTCCAGCTGGGTCATACCGTGGTCCGAGAACAGCACTATGTTTACCTTGTCCGCCAAGTCTTTCTCCTGTCAATGTACAGGAGCGCTGATGACTGTGTAGATCATTACAAGAGATTGATTTGCTATTTGTTTTACCCATGACCACACACACACACACACACACACACACACACACAACATACAAACAAACACATCTTGCCCACAGGGCCACTTCAGGGACCAGACAGCCTTAAATTAAAGTTAGTAGCCTATACCATGTTATTAACCTTGATCTTTTGATTGAGTGTTTGCATGGCTGTGTCCAGTTGTCGTACTGCAGTTCTGATCTGGTGGGACTCTGGTCCAAAGTGATGGCCCTCTACATCTATCTTCTCATAATATATGGCTGCCATGTCTGCCTTACCTGACCTGCACAATACACACACACACACACACACATGCACATTCCTTTTCTGTGTATATCAGAAATTCTATCCCCCACTTACATGGTGTATGGCATTACTGATGGCATTACTGATGGCAATTATGTGCTGAACATTTGGGATACGACAAGAAGTTATGTAGATGTTAGAAGGTGTTCTTACTTCAAAGCATTAAGGCCATTCTCTATGGAGTCAGTGAGGTTTTTTACTGAAGGACTGTAAACGTATTGTTCACAGAATGATGGTCGCACACTCAAAATCTCCACCTCACAACCTGGACACACACAGACACACACATGCCTATCATATGCTCTATGCAGGGAGAATAAAAAAATAATTCATAATAAAAAAACATCAGAATGTCTAAACTGCCTTTAAACATTCAGTTTGACAAAAACGTTTGCAAGCAAACGGTCTGAGAAGGTACAGTAGTTCTCGGCAAACACACATAAGTTTAAATCTAATAGATTTTGGAATGTTTACACAAAACAATCAAATGTCATGTTCGAAGCAAACGCGTTCACCTCAGTTTGCCAATTCTGAACGCACCTTTGTTTTTGGTGCGTCAAACGATGAAGGCTACTGAAGGTAGCCTGACCTGCCAGATAACTGGTTAAGTCCATCTGGAGAGCCGTGCATCCGAACTGTTTGTAAAGGACGGGCACTTTCAAAAAACACTTGGCAGTTGATTGGATGAACCATCTGGTCGTTTTAGCTATTGGCACACCTGAACCACGCCTGTATAGCTACAGTATCAATACGACGCTGACTGGTAAATTCACTTGCTACTTGGACACATTTGCAATGATTCCTACGCTTTCCAGACTTATTCTCTCAGTAAAATTAAACTGAAGCTTGCAAGGTCAGAATGGTCTCGCAAGGCTAACTCACCAGGCCAGTAGTACATGAAGACCTTCTTGCCAAGCTTCTGCAGCGTGACCCATACTGGCTCTGACCCGTCCCACCACAAGGGTAGGCGGCTGCTGGGGTTGGTGCCGATCAGGAACTCCTCTTTGGAGACCTCGTCCCACATGTAGTTGCCCGTCATGTGGTGAACCTCACAATATCTGCCTGGGCACCCAAACAAAAGAAGACAGTTAGCCATCGTCGGCCTATCGATACTGTAGTTGTTCATTAGGCCGTCATGAAAAATCTCAGTTGTTTTCACTGAGATAATAGTCTGGAAAGTGGAAGCCCTGTTCACTTTGGCATTTTCACAGCCATCTGCTGGCGGACCAATCAGGGTGGGTTAGTGAGATGAGGTGATCAAAACAGTTGTAGCAATGCCGATTGGTTAAAGGCTGTCATTAACCATAGATCCACGCCCATATAGAGGCAATGACTGTTAACACTTCTGTAGTGTGCCCAGACCGTATTCACAAAGTGAATTTTGCGTATGGTTACATGAGACTAGTTTTAAAGAGCAATTGAACTGCAGTTCTCATTAGAACAAATAAAAAAGTAGTTGGTTATGACAGGTTAGCCGATTCCGCTGTGTCCAATAATAACATGTGGCAATGTCTTGTGCTAACAGTATGTCTCATATGGGGTTGTCAGAGACACAGGGGGTAAAGCGGGTTGCCTGGCAACCGAAAGGTCACTGAGAAACACACCCAAGCTGCCACCAGTCCTGTACAGCGCTATAACTAACCCACTAGTGTTAGAAGAGTACTATTATAGAAATGCAGTCCATTTACCATAACTTATAATTCAGTTGCATCTGGTTTGATTGTTTTTCCTTGAAAACAACCTGTGAATGATTCCTTCTCATTAACAACAGGTCCAGAATGCAGCCATGTGTTCGCTAGCAGCGCCAGTACTTTCATCCAATGGAAGGCTGCCAAGTCATTTGTGCGTCCTGCTGCTCTTACATAATCATACTGCTAATGCTTGTTTACTGTAATGTGTCTGTATGCTGTTTATTATTACAGCATGACCAATCTGTGGGAGCCAACACCTCTATCTCGCTGTGTTGCTCAAACTACCATAACCTGTGTGACTTTACACCACACGTATAGACAATGTACGCCAGCATGCCTCACAGCAGCAAGTGCACTTTACTGTAGGTCCCTCTCTCAAATTGTGGTTACACAGAAGAAAAGAAACCATTATTATGTTTATGTGGAAATTGCAAAGCAAAACTACATTATTAGGATCAATTATAGTTACACGGGAATAGTAGCAATAGAAGCTGAGATGGCAAAAAAACAGCTGTTACTGTAGGTCGGAAAGTGGGGACCGTCCAAACACACGGCAAACTGGCAGGTTTCAGGTATTAATTGATAATAATAATAATAATAATAATAATAATAATAATAACAACAACACGCTGGCTGACACTGTGGAGGCATTTATAAGGTTTTACAGCATATAGTTCAGTTAAGAGTCACAGACCAGATCCTGTTATGTTATTAGATCTTAAAGTGATATGTCTTGATAACGTGTGTCCAAGCGTCAGGCCATACCTATGGTATGATGTGAGCATACACATGATGATAAGGGGTGTGTGAAAAGCTAGCACACAAAGAGCCTTCAGAACCATTCAGAGAACCATTCAGAGGACATTTTGGGAACATATCGATTTGAATACCATGGCATAGCGTCTTTAACCTGACATGCCAGAGGAATTGTTGTCACAAGTCCATCTGGGGAGCCATACATTGAAAATGTCTGTGAATGGCTGTAAATAAATGCTTGGCAGTTGATTGGATGAACCATCTGGCCGTTTTCTCTGTCAGCACCATGGTCGGCACACCTAAACCACGCCCGTCTAGCTATAAACACGACGCTGATTGGAAAGTTCACTTGCTACTCGAACACATTCAAAATGATTCAGAGGCTTTTCAGATTGATTCTCACAGCGAAATTAAACTGAAGGCTATAGCGTCTGTGCTTTTCTCTACCAATTTTACCATCAATAAACCTGATTCACTCAGTTCATCTCGGAGTCCTTCTTCAGTAAGACAATTTTCCACAACAAGACGGACAGGGGAAAACGCCGGTTCTAGAACAGGACAAGCAGACGGAAGGAGATGGCAGGCTTCATTCCATGCCCCTAGATGAAGCAGTTAGAAGAGGGAGCGGCTCTCTGACTAGGGGCTCAGCTCTGGGCACAAAAACCCTAAAGAAACACTACATTCAAGGAGCTACATCAGAGACTTGGAATAAAAAAACTCGTAACAATCGTAACTGATAAAAAAGTGCAATATATGCAAACTGAAAAATAGAACATTGACATTGAGACAAAATGCGTAGATATGACCTCAAATTATTTAAATTATTAAATACTTTGTTTTACACTTACAACCATCCCTGTTGTTATGTTCAGTCTATGTCTAAGTTCCTTCAAGCACTTTGAGCTGCATGTATGAAAGGTGCTACACTAAATAAGGTGTATTAATACACAATTTGTTTTTTTGTCATACTGTATAAAACAACCACTAGCATGGAATCCGTTGTAATCAAACAATGCTGCAATTAGTTTATATGAGGTCTGGGCCAGGATTGGACAGATCCATGTCTGTCTTAGATATTTCCCAACTGATCCTATCAGTGCTGAAACAATAGAGGTTAAACGTGCTTGCACAGTATCGCTGACCAGCAACACATCGATGATTGTCTAATAGAAACAAATAAACATCCAAAGCTTGCTGCCGCATAACAACACCATATACTTTTAATTAGCTGTACGGTAGATTCTTGAAGAGCTTCTACCAGAGGGAATGTGATGCCATTCTCTGCTCAGGAGGACGCAATTACTCCACTATATATTTACACGGAAAACAGTTTACCGCTATATTAATGCGACAATAATGTAAACAGAATTATGCAAAAACACTGCCATAGTCTGACCACTCGCAAAAAAAACAAAACATGGAACGATTAATTATCAATTAAGCAATCCACACGAAATAACATAATGTTATGAAATAGAATAAATGAATACATAATCAAATAAATGAATAATGTATATACTGTATAGCAGACGATGAAGAGCAATGTTTTCTTATTATACATGCTTGTTCAGAGCCACATTAGAGAAACACGGTGAGGCAGACAATATTCACCCAATCAACAATTAAATAAATGCATGTATGAACTATATGGCTGCAATGCATGAAACATAAATAACAGCAAACATGTTTTATATAACCACCATACGTGTAAACACCACGCATTACCATTACATTGTATTCGTTATTCATTGTGCCAAATATAACACACAATTATAGGACCTTCAAATGTGGAGTCAGGAATGCGGGAGAAAGATTGTTGTCATTTGAAAAAACACCCCTCAGTTCAATTGCATAGAAGCTCTAGCCTCCCACATTAGACACTCATTGCCAAGGCTGGGAGAGTGTTGTGTGGTGCGGTCTGCACCACTTTGTTTGTATTCCAAGTGTGTAGAACCACCAGATTACTTTTCAGCCCGCAAAAATAACTGGTAGCTAGTGGACCGTGTGCTAAGGTTGGAGGGCATAACCTACTCCATTACAGCATGCTCTTTGCCCCTTCCCCTCGCTAATGTTTGAGATAAAACACTGTGGTCTGGCAGCATCATACAATTAGCTAAAGGTAATGCCACATGCATTGCACTGCTGCAATCCATTACATTTGTATTAAACTATGGAAAAACAAAAAACAAAAAATATCTATATGCTATTATCCATATGTAGGCTACTGATATACAGACTTATAGTAGAAGAGATAGGGAAAACATAAAGCGAAAATGGAGAGGGCTGTACCATGTTGACAACTCATCAGCTGTGCTTGTCTGCATGAATGGCTTTATTCATCAGTATTCATTTGTGCTTCTTTTCGGTCCTTCCATTCTGTCACAATCGCTTATTTGAGAATCGTAAAGTGCTCAACGTTAACATGACTCCAAGGTGTGTTACACATTAATAGGTAGCCTACTCCATTTGTGCACATACGAATGTGTGCATAAGCATAACAGTGCATATGGACCACTGTTGCGTAAGTGGTGGCGGGTCGTGCAAGTCTCTCTACCCCACACACACACACACGCACACACACACACACACACACACGCTCGTATCTACCCATCAGTCACCAGTTCATTGGTTGTTTCAAAATCCTGTGTGGACGGCATGACACCGATTGAAAAAAAAGCTATATGGCCTATGTTATTTTGTTAGAAAGAGTAAGCAGTTTATAATACAAAATACAAATGTGGTTATTTCACTAGAAAGGAAAGGGTATTTATATGTTTATAATAAACTGTAGGAAGTCAGTAAAATATCATGCTTCGTCAGCATAGCCTAATAGCCTAAATGTTCATTAGGTTTGTTTGCCACAAACCTGTCGCGGTGCCAAGCCTGCAAGTTGCTGCTTTGCTCTAAAGGCGCCTAAGATGTAAAGTAAAAAGTCTAAATAACTTTCTGCCAATGGGCTACTTCGCGTTTTGTTTTTGTTGATATTTTGAAGAGGCCTTAACTCAAAGTCATTAACTTCAAATGTGTCCAGTCCTACATTTTGTGTATCCTCCAACATCGATCCATGTTCCCAAACTTCCTATGATAGCCTCACTAAAACGAATAAAAGAGATGTTAGGTAGACAGACAGACAGTTGGCTAACTACCTGTCATTAATGAGTAGTAATTAGGATATGATAAACTAGGAAAGTCCGGCGTCATGTAGTCCACCTTCACTCCGTTCTCCACCAGCTCTCTAAATCCCGGCAGCGAGTGCAGTTCGTCCATGTAATCGTAACGGAATCCATCTATGAGGAACGCGAGTAACGGGCGGCCAGCGAGACAGTATCGGCCCACAGAGAGCGAAGCCAGCAAGAGCAGCCGCAGCGCTAGGGCGCACATGGGGACCGTTCTCCCGGCCATGGTGTGTAGAACGTTGCCTCTACGGTAAGAATATGGGCTGCATGATAGCAGGAAGGTAGATGTGGTCAGAGAGAGGGGTGGTGTTCAGGAGTAGCACGAATGGGCGGGGGTGGGCGACGACGTGAAGTCTGGGGAAATGATTACCTTGTGGGCTTATGTTCTGCTTTTATTTGGATATAGCCTAATATTTGTTGGCTATGATTTTTAAGTGTGTTTGCGCAACTTCTTAACAACAAACAAACAATGAGGAAGATGCATCAGGAGCAGTAGAAACAATTACCCACTGAGCCGTAACGTCTTCAGAAGCCAAGCAAATGGGGTTGTAGGCAAGAATTGTAATTTCTAAAGAGAATAAGTTGCAGAATTTTTCACATATAAGAAAACAAACAAAACGAAGTTTTGAGAACAAAACGAAACCATTAGGCAATAGTTCAGATGTCTAAAGGGGCCTACTAGGCTTCGAATACATTTAAGAGGGTGTTATATATGCAACTACACTGCCATCTAGTGGTCTTAGTAAATAGACCAGGCTTGTACTTGGGCTTCTTAGGGACAACACTTCCATTTCCGTGCATATCACATTGTAACTTTGCATATAAAATAGTAACATTTATTTTTAGATATCTTATTATCTTATCTTATTATTCTACTAGAATGTCACATCAAATTAGGTAGCTTAGTTATCAAAGAGTAGGCTAATGCAACTGGTTATTACAAATACATAAAACATCCTATATCACAGTACAAAAATCAAACTAATGTTATCTTATAATAATAATAATAATAATAATAATAGTATCAGGCGTTACTGTAAAATATATTTATTAAAGCACGGTTAAGGGGACTACCTGGGACATTCCCTTTACAGACTTTTATGAATGGAAGAAAATCTCATGCGTCCTCCATGTGTCCTCCATACCACAAGGTGGCACTGGAGTGCGGCCTTGATTCGTTTTGTCACAAGCGTCATAGATTCTGCGGAAGCATTTATTTGTGAAGGCGCCGAAGCGGCTCATAAATATAAGAGTTATATTTATTTAGTTGATTTACTTTGCTGACCAGTATACCTATCAAGAATTTACTAAAAGAAATGTTTTACCATGTAAGTGGGATTGCTTATAGTCGTCATAAATTAGCTGGTTAGAAAACACATTGATGTGTTATTTACCAGTCGTTGATTAGCATGTTTGGTACTTAGTTTCATTGAATTGAACCCGCAAGTAGAGTCTGTGGTTAGGATATATTGTACATTCTACAATGAACCAATAGATAGACCATACAAGAATTATTGAATAACTAAAGGCGTCAGCGTGAGTCAGTGGTTATGATATATTGTACATTCTACAATGAACCAATAGGTAGACCATACAAGAATTATTGAATAACTAAAGGCGTCAGCGTGAGTCTAGTCTATGTATTGCAGTTTGCAACCGCAGACTGTAGCCTTTTGTAACAATTTAGTCAAAACCGTCGAGGTTTAAATATGATTTTATGATGGTCTTAACAACAATTGTTTGTTTATAGATTTCTTTGGAGCATGAAATCTTATTACATCCTCGTTATTTTGGCCCCAACCTCCTCAACACGGTAAAACAGAAGCTGTTTACAGAAGTAGAGGGTACCTGCACTGGGAAGTGAGTGGTTCTGAGATACATTTAGCATGTGATATTACCTGAGTTATTGCTTCTTAGAGCATCTCAACCACTCCGTGCAGGCTGCTTTAAGACTGCAAAGTAGTGGAAGTAATGTTATATTGCTTTGTTCTGTGTTGGGTAAGTTAGGAATGATGGTTGACATAAGTAGTATCCATTTCTTAACTGTGTGATGCATTACACATGCACATTGATTAAAACATGTTATGTTACCTTTTGCAGGTATGGTTTTGTCATTGCAGTCACAACCATCGACAACATCGGAGCAGGTGTCATTCAGCCGGGTCGAGGGTTTGTCTTGTATCCTGTCAAGTACAAGGCCATTGTGTTTCGTCCGTTTAAGGGGGAAGTGGTCGATGCTGTAGTCACTCAGGTTAACAAGGTGAGGGATAGCGATGATAGGATGAAGTCCATGCTTTTAACCGAACTACTTCTCAAGGAGCAATACCAATCGTGTCGTATGTTAGGCCGCGTTCAACCCTTTCATATATGACATGCTCTCTAACCGAGGTTTGAAAACAAGCCTCACTAAAACAACACTTTTATGTTACGGTCCTCCAACATCGGAGCATTTGACTTGTTTTTTGGAATAGGTGTGAAATGTAAATATTCTTGTCTTTTCTTCCAGGTTGGACTTTTTACAGAAATTGGCCCCATGTCTTGCTTTATTTCTCGTCATGTGAGTCCCCTATATGACACACATTATACATTATTGCTTGGATATTTGATACTGGTCATTGGTCTCATATTGTCTTCTAGTTCTAACCATAATTCTTCTTCTGCAGTCTATTCCCTCAGAGATGGAGTTTGATCCCAACTCCAATCCTCCTTGTTATAAAACAGTTGATGAGGTAATCCTGAGTATTGCTTTGCTCATTAAGTTTACTGGTTTTCATTGTTTTAACAAAGTCTTATGCATGTAATGTATTCAACATTACCATATTTGCCTTAAGTTTACTTTTTTATTATTTTATTATTATTAAATACAAAATTATTCTTAATTAGCATCTGGTAAGGATGCCCCCTGTGCGCCTCCCTTGGGAGGTGTTACAGGCACGTCCACCTGGGAGGAGGCCTCGTGGAAGACCCAGGACTAGGTGGAGAGATTATATCTCCACACTGGCCTGGGAACGCCTCGGGATCCCCCAGTCAGAGCTTTCTAATGTGGCTCGGGAAAGGGAGGTTTGGGGCCCCCTGCTGGATCTGCTGCCCCTGCGACCCAACTCTGGATAAGCGGATGAAGATGGATGGATAATTCTTAATAAATGGAATTAGATCCATACAAATCTTAGATATGGAGATGCTTTATTGATCCCAAAGGTGGTCACAACCATGGAGGATGAAGCCAGTGTGAAGCAGTGAAATGGTGGTGCATGTAATTCCATGTTCCATTTAATAATATGGTGCATGTGTTCTTTTTTTAAGGACATTGTTATCCAGCAAGATGATGAGATCCGTCTGAAGATTGTAGGAACAAGAGTCGATAAAAATGACATAGTAAGTGTACTACATTCTGCAGCCAGAAATACTGTGGAAATATTATGCTATTTAGAAGAATTTATATCCAATAATTGTGAAACTGGATTTTAGTTTAAATATAATTTGAAAATATCCCTAATTTTCAGTTTGCCATTGGATCTCTCATGGATGACTATTTGGGTGAGTAGTACTAGTAGTACCCCTACATGTGAAATAAATTCACATTTAGTAATATATACCATATTGTTTAGCTGATTGTCAGTGTGAAGACCAGATTGTTTGTATTCATACCATATTATCTTCTCTAGGCCTTGTCAGCTGATTCCCTGCCGATCTCACGGGGAGAGCTTATATCCTATGGGATACTTTGTGTAAAAATGTGACTCATTTATTGAAATTCATTTTCTATACTGACTGAAGAACCGGAGACCAATATGTCTACTCATCTACTCATGTCCTGCATGTGTGACATTATTTTTTTGGACTAAATTTACATATTAACAACGTATTGATGATAAACACTACTGTTAACAACTTTGACAAATTAAGTTTTGGTTTTAAGGGTCCATCTTTTACCAGCATAATTAATTATAGTCTGTCATTGCCAAAGCCCCACCCTACACCACCCATATTCCCCTTGTTACTGCATTTTGTTTTTGTACATTGTATATAATAAAACACTTTTTGGTATCTTTTTGCCTCTACTCATTCAAATGTTCAAACAGTCACATAGGGCAATTCATTTAACTTTTTATGATAAATATAATGCACGATATTTTTGATATGTTAAATGATTTCAATGTAATATTAAATATATTAATAAGGAAGTTTCAATAATTACATTTATTTTGAGTGAACGTGGTAATAGAGCGACTCATGTTGTCGCCTGTAAATACGTCAATGGAGCGCGACGTCGCTCTTCCTTTCTCTCGTCCTGAAGATGGCGGCAGGGGTGAGTAAAATGGAGAGAACGCAATCCTTCAGCTTTCCTGCCGCAATCGACCTAGAATCAGCCCCATCGGCAGTCTTGTCGAATGTGTTTATTTATAAGCTTTTACCTGTATTTGTTAGCGATCTATCGGTGTGATTATTTAGTGAGAAATGACCCGTTTACATCATACCTGGTATAATGACGTATCATACAAGGGGATGCCGTACATAGCAGCGTGCCACGTTTAGGCTACTGCTGGGGAGGGACACTTGATTTTATATTGATCTGTTGCAATGTGTAAGTACATAAGTCCCTTAACAAACTCCTGTCTTACCAATGTATTGTTAAGCAAAATAAAGTTGATCTGACTTCATGTGCTTTAAATAATGGCTAGAGCAGCTAGCTACCCAATCAAGCGAGCTCATTAGCACACCAATAGCATATCCATTTGCTATTGATATCAACAGACTACAGGCAATATCAATTTTATACGGTACACAGCTTCAGAATCCCTCTAATGTAATCGTTTGCTGAAGTCATTTATTTAATAAACTAGTTACATAAACTGACAATGATGTTAGCATCAACTGATAATGCATTGATCCTCATACCGTATATTTGCTAGTTTGCATTATTCAATGTTCTGTAGTAATATTATCAGTATCGCTTTCACAGGTCATTGAATAACTCAGCATTGCATTTACTGTGCGTCACCCTGATCTCTACAGACACTGTACACGTACCCAGACAACTGGCGTGCCTTCAAGGCTCAGATTGCAGCCCGGTACAGTGGTGCTCGCCTTAAGGTGGCCAGCAACCCCCCTGCCTTCGCCTTTGGGCAGACGAACCGCTCTCCTACCTTCCTCAACAACTTCCCCCTGGGCAAGGTCAGCGGAACTGTATTCGGCAGTTTGTTATAGACCCATTTTCTGTTTACAAACAATTATGGATATCTAACATGGCTGAGCAAATAAAGTATTGTTGGCAAATAACTTGCCATTCACAACCAAATATGTGTTAATTGCATGCAGCCCTATCGTCAAATGACTTAAATCTACTGGTTGACATTCTGTGGATATAGCTATTTATTTTAGCGTGCTAAAATGGATATATCTAATGTTTTTAGCTACAAAACATAATTTAGCATGTTGTTTACGCCTGTTTTTGAAAATTGTGAACTGTCTCTGCCTGTATTTACCATCACATTTGTCTAAATGTTTGTCATGCCTTAAAGGAGACTACAGTGGTTTGCCCGATCTCTCCACAGGTGCCTGCTTACCAGGGAGATGACGGCTTCTGTCTGTTCGAGAGTAACGCCATTGCTCACTACCGTAAGTCTCTGCAGTGTCGTACATCTTGCTACCTTTACGTGCTTTTCTGGGGTTCCTTCTTCCCACTGGTGAAGTCGGGAATTTTTAGTAGGGTCGAGTGCTTTGTTGTTAGAGCTATATGAAATGAAAGCGCACCGTTATTTCTTGACAGTGCACATGTTACAATGTATGATTCATATATTTCCATATTCCCGTTTATGTTTCAGATGTGTTTTAATACCTGAAATAAAAACATGATTGAAAACGAGCCTTAATTGTGTCAGACAAAGCTGTAACAAATTAACATTAATAAAATAAACAAAATTCCTATTTTATACATGCATTATTTCAGAATTTCCCACTCTGTTTTACAACTTAAGAGTTCGTTCATGTGCCATGTCCAATTCGAAAACATGTATTTACCAATATTCCGATAGGACTTGGAGGCCTGGGAGAGTATATGCGATGTATGTCTTTATGTGTGCGTAATTGCAGCATGATTATACGGACGGAGCTTACTCCATTGTTGAGAATGTGTGGTGCTGTGTGTTGAACTTTATTGGGGCTGTTGCTATATAAGTATTTGTACTGTGTATCCAAACTTAACTTTTTTTTGTTAATCAATTGTTCTTATTGAAAAATCAGTATTGCTATACTGCATCATTGTATATTGTCAAATGTTTGGAGATGATTGCCCATTCTTTACTCTCAATACCATAAGTCTTTCTGATGGGACAATTGTTAAATGTATATGGCTTAATTTGTTCAATGTAAATGTTGTCTAGCCCTTGCGTGCATGTATTCAAACTGCCGGTCCCACATTTAAATGCAACGAGTGAGTTTTGACTTTGACACCCTGATATTCCTTGTGTTCTGAATAATATCTTTATTCTTTTTAATTGACCACCTACATCATTGTGGTTGCTGCTGTAGAAGAGAACCAATTACATGAGAACATTGTTGGCTAGGAGACAAGCTCTGTAAGTACTAGCACAACCTGTCTAACCTGACGGTGATGCATTGTGTCTCCACCCACACCTCCAGTGAGCAGTGATGCCCTGCGCGGTGCCACCCTTGAAGCCTCTGCCCAGGTGCTGCAGTGGGTCAGCTTCGCCGACTCGGAGATCGTGCCCCCGGCCAGCGCGTGGGTTTTCCCCACACTGGGCATCATGCAGTTCAACAAGCAGGTGTGCAATGCTGGCTAAAGCTGACTTTAAATTGTAGCTAACGAAAAGCGATGTCGGGGATCCAGACTGCGGCCAATTGGTCGCATTTTGCAACCATTTTTGGAGACGGTGCGACTACATTTTCTAACTAGGCGCACCAGTGCGACTTGCAAATATATTTGCGTTATTATTACCGCGGTTGATTAATGAGCTGTCTGCTTACTGCATTCAAATGAACGGTAGTCCGCTCTCTCCTCTTGGCTGTAACGTTTGTATCGCTGTACGAGTGGTGCTCCTTCTCACTGTTTAGTTCTACTTTGAATTACTAAACTCCAGCTTGCAGCCATCACTACATCGAACGATCTCCAGTTGCACACCAGACTAGTCAACTACCGGTATTCGTTTCACCTGTTATGTGGGTATTAGGTAATATGAGTTTGTGAGGGACGCGCTGTTAGATATTATTGTAGTTATGTCTTCAGTGTTCTAGAAATATGCTGTTAATTGCCAATCGCGTTTCCGTGGACTTTGGTTTGGTTGTCATTTAGTGTTCGTTCTCATCTGTCTGCGCTTGTAATCACCTTGTTACAATTATCAACAAAAATTATTAATTTGAATAATATGCTAACGTTAGCTGCGCATGCTAGTAGTAACGTTGCAAACTCTGGGGGGGGGGGCTTATGTTTATTATACCTTAATGTTTTTAAGGGAATTGGATGCCTTAGTTCTGGTAGCCAAAATATTTTAATCTTCATGGTTGTGCGGTAAAACATTTGATGTCAGACGATCATCTAATCTGGCGCTATCCTCGTGAGCCCATCCTGAATCTGATCTGAGAGCAGTTGTTAGGTGGAGCCATGCTACACAAGCACCACCCAGGTGCAACAACCTTTCCCCCCTCCACTACTGAATAGACTTGCCCTAGAGGAAACCCTGAAAAATATGTATGAGCTGCGTTGCGTCGATTATTGGTGCGCCTTACTTTATGTGCTGGTGCTCCAAAAATGGTCCCTAAAGAGCACCAGTGCTACTAGTGGAAGAAGTTATCTGCGGGTGCACTCACAAAGTAGCCCCTACTGCAACTCTTGTTGTTGTGCTTGGATGCATGCAGCGCTGCTTTTGACGCTTCATTATTGAGTGTTGATTCCCATCTGCTTCGTTGGCTGCAGGCCACAGAGCAGGCCAAAGAGGAGGTGAAGAAGGTCCTGGCCCTGCTCAACCAACACCTCAACAGCCGCACCTTCCTGGTGGGCGAGAGGGTTAGCTTGGCTGACATCAGTGTTGCCTGCTCCATGCTCTGGCTCTACAAACAGGTGATGCTCCACCACACTTGACACTGGTGCTGTTCTTACTGGGTCTGTGTAGTAGTGACTTGCTTGAGACACTCTACCAGACTATTTATGTGTAGTAGTGACTTGCTTGAGACACTCTACCAGACTATGTGTAGTATTGACTTGCTTGAGACACTCTACCAGACTATGTGTAGTATTGACTTGCTTGAGACACTCTACCAGACTATGTGTAATAGTGACTTGCTTGAGACACTCTACCAGACTATGTGTAGTA
>JAODOY010027006.1:0-23204 GCA_025399855.1 Forbesichthys papilliferus | reverse complement strand
GAAAGGGAGGTTTGGGGTCCCCTGCTGGAGCTGCTGCCCCCGCGACCCGACTCTGGATAAGCGGATGAAGATGGATGTATGGATGGATGGAGATCTGAGATATATTATGTTTCCATGGATACATATGAATGCACCCTGGTTCATATGAAAATTAACATTATCCTTATCATACTTTATAATGAATAACTTTAGGATACTGTGTTCATCTCTGATGTGGTGGATCCCCCCTGTTCACCAAGGTTTTAGGGACAGTGGAGTCCAGTATGTCCAGGAGGGATGTGCTGGAGGAGATGGCTCTCCAGGCTGACGTCCTGGACCGAGTCAGATGTCTGCTGCTGGAGAAGAATGACAACAGCATATCTGCCAGCATCAGTCAGTAGAACTGTGCCCGTGGCTGCTTTTGCTACCTGGTCATTTATTGTCTGTATTTTTGCATTGCCAATTTATATTATATGATTGTTTAGATCAAGATGGCAGTGAAGTTACTGGTGAATAAAGTCTCCTCTGTGTTCCTCCCATCTCATATAGTCCTCCCCAAGAGCCAGAGAACTAAAGATTTATTGTCGTTCTGGAAAGAATGTGTGAGCAATTTCAGCTCCCCTTTCTGTTGCCATGCCGACAGCTTCTCCAGGACGTTACGGAAACGCTACACGCATAAGGTCAAGGCCAAGCAGCCCGGCCAATCAGGGAATGGTATAGTACATCATATTAGCTGCATTAAACTGTAGCAGGGTATCTAAGTAGTGGATTTAATTTAATCTATTGAATGTGAATAAACAACACATGCACATGCAGTTTGAGAATGTCATAGAGAGGGCCTTTAATGTTTACTACAGCTGAGTGGTTGTGTGTGTGTGTGTGTGTGTGTGTGTGTGTGTGTGTGTGTGTGTGCGTGCGTAGTGTTCTCCCACCTGCTCCAGCAGGTGCAGGCTTGCTGCTGGATGGTGCCCACCCCTCGGCAGGTGTGTAGCCCAGACAGGGTCACCCTGTTCCAGCTGTCCGTCTACCTGAAGCGCTGGAACATCCAGGACCTTGGACA
Source organism: Forbesichthys papilliferus (assembly GCA_025399855.1). Classification (NCBI taxonomy): domain Eukaryota; kingdom Metazoa; phylum Chordata; class Actinopteri; order Percopsiformes; family Amblyopsidae; genus Forbesichthys; species Forbesichthys papilliferus. Next base: position 22,165 of record JAODOY010027006.1, on the reverse strand, counting down.
GCACATCTCACACCTCTCCAGAGAAGGTCTGTACTACCAGAGGTCTGTCAGGTACCAAGTGTCTGAGGCAGCCCCTCTGCCTTGCTCGAAGGCACATTATTATTTGAATTATTCCAATCCAAATATAAATATATCTATAAATGATGTATGAAATAAATCACTTACAATGCAAGCAAATTGTAAGCTAATAAATGTTTTGTCACATTCAATATCTACCCGCATTTCGCTATCTTAACTTTCTCTGTGAGTGTCGAAAAAATGTACTTCTACACAGCCCTGGCCCCGTAAAGAGCAACATAAACAAAGTGGCGAACGCGGCTCACATCAACAAAGCCGTATCACTACGCTTTGCTACACAATGTGTGTGTATGTGTGAGACGGCGCCGCGGAGCGATACTGTTTTGATTTGATTGGAGGTTAGCAAGAATAACTTACCCTGCCTGTAAATCAAAGCACATTATAATTGAATTCATATTTATGTCATGCTATTATTTCTTGCTATTAATTTAATAATTAAATACATTTTAGCCTTTTAAAATGTGGGAAGAATTATTGTGGAAGACCTGTTGGTCTTTGTATTCCCTAATTCCAGGAAGGTAGGAATTCTGTTGTAGTTATAGAATATGAGAACGTGAGGGAATTCTAACCATTGCGGCTTTCTACCATCTGGACCCTGTCTGTCAACAGCAGTGCCCGTGGTCACGCCACAAAATTCAGTCAGTGTGTGTTGGGTCTGTAACCCCAACAAGAGCCCCCAGAAATATGAACACCCACATAGTTCATCATGCAGCCATACATACAAGTGGTAATAAGATACATAATTATCCGCCAATTATTTGAAACCATCTCGTTTTTGGCGGTGATTCTACCCCCCAACTGTAAAGATGTGTAATGCCTGAGGAGAATTATCAGGAAATAAACATTGCAAAGCGGGAGGAGCTATGTGAGGCCCCACCTCCTCGTCGTGTTTCAGAAAAGTTTCTGTGTTTCATCCTTATATTTTAATATAAATCTGGGACACACATATTGTACACACCTGCACACAACAAATGTTTAAATAGGGACCAGCACATCTTGCTGGTCTTGATCTTAAACACTATAGCACATGATTGTATCTACAGTAAGTACATCCTTCTTTCCTTCCTTGTAGTGCACCTTGTATCAGCCCTGCAGAGCTCAAAAAGGAGGCGGGTCCTGAAGAAGCTAAGGAGGCGGAGCCTGGCAGATCTCCTCCCACTTTGCCAAACCTTACAGACAGTGGCTGGTCTGCTGGCGGACCCAAACCACAAGGTGTGCAAGGCTGCGGCCAGCTGCCTGAGCAGGGCTGCAGGCTGCAAGACCTTCAGGAGCAAGGTAACAAGCACACATGGCCTCAAGGTGGTGCTGTTGTCTGTGGTGAGAAATACTGCATGTGGTCACAGACATGTACAGGTGTATATGAGAATGTCTCTGTGTCTGTGTCCAGGCTATAATCTACTACACAGAGTGTTTGAAGCAGAACGATATTCAGGTACAACTGGCTTCATGCCTAGCACTCAAGAATCTCAGGGTGAGCACACATACATGCACGCACACATTCAAATTATGTGTTTATATATATGTATGTATATAGATGGATATCTAAGGTCAGAAGGTTGGACACCTATATGAAACATACTGTGGAAATGATTAATTGAAATGTACAGCTATATATCCAAATACTCCTGTATATTTTTTAGCTGACCTGGATGATTGAATTGGTACCTCATCATCAACGTGCGTACGTGCTTACGTGCGTTCGTGCGTGCGTGCGTGTGTTTTTCTCAGGCAACAGAATGTGTGGACCAGATAGCAGATCTGTGGAGGGCATCTGAGGAAGATCTTCGTAGTGCAGCTAGAGAGACTGTTCTTTCCTTTGGTATGTACAGTATGTATGTATGTATGTATGTATATGCTGTATCTATATCACACACACACACACACACACACACACACACACACACACACACACACACACACACACCTAGTGCCAAGACAATGTTTCTTCTCATCTAATCCATTACAATCTATACGAGAGGTACTTTGCTTTCAGTAACACATTATTTATACTGTATCAAATCTCTCTCTGCAGGTAAAAAGGGATTTTTGGCCTTCCAAAAGATGGAGCAGCTTTACACTCAGATGCAGGAGGAGGCATACCAGAACCAGGACACAGAGATCACCATACTATAGAACCTGGACATGCTAACAATGCATTCTTAGGGACTAGGATTCACACTTCACACAAGCCAAATTGTTTTTAGGAACCTTCAACACCCCCATTGTCTTGCCAAAACCAACCTGCAGGGAACCGCACAATTGCTAGAACTGAACACACGATGGAAACTTACCTGGAAATATCCAAACATGACACTCTAAATGACATCAAAACATCTGAATCTTCTTACAAACATACATGTACACTCAACACCTGAAACATAAAATGGCAGTAATGGCCACTTTCACCATTTTTTTCCCAAACAAATGCTGGCAGGCTTCTAGTGTGGAAGTCAAGGTTTAACTTTTCTCAAAACAATATACAATATGGGACATAAAATAATGAAGGTTCATTATGGATTTCCTGCTCTGCTTTTATATATGTATATATGTTACTGTTGATAACATGCAAATATTAGGCATCAACAGAATGCTGATGAATGTGGGTGTGACACATTCTTGAGGACTTTGGCAAAACAGAGGTGTAGTTTCCCAAAAATGTATAGAATGTATATAAAATGAGAAACTATGTAAACATGCATTTCATACATTTAAGTGTCATTATTACCTTGAACTGTGAATGAAACATCTTCATTCCAAGTTGGTACCTAAAAATATATGTTTGTTTATCAGAGTAAACAGTGTAGCCTATTGTGTTTTGGTCCCAGCCATATATTGTTCTCCTTTTTTGCCAATAACTTTGTCTAAGTAACCTCAGAATACCTCAAATGTCCATTTCCACGTGTCACCAGCATATAGTTCTATGGTCACCACCCACACCCCACCCCATTCAGTGAACAATATTGTCCTCTGCTGGTCATTCTGGGAAACTGTAGGTTGGGTTGGGAAATGCCATAGGCCTAGGATGTCACTGTGACAACAAGATATATTTGGATGTGGTCGGGCTGACTGTTAACCTCACCGGCTGGACTATTAAAAGTCTTGCTGAGAGGTCAGTATAGAATTGCATGGGAATTAAACATTTGCTGTATAAATTACATCTTTAGAATCAGAAAATGTATCTTTAGTTTCCAGGTTGTAGTCTGTTTTTCAAATGGATGCTTTTGTTATTTTCTAAAGGTTTTAGCAGGAAAACAAGTGCTGCTTTTCCAATGGGGTACTTAATGTGCTGTATATCTGATATTGAACTTCACTTAAAGTAGGTCCAGTGCAGATGGAGCCTCCATGGAATAGTCAACTCTTTTTGAGATATACTAATGTGCAAATACTGATAAAAATGATTGAAAACAAGTTATCAGTTCTACATATTTCAGAAACAGCAGTAGAATGACAAAAACAGCATAAGAAGGAAAGAAATAAAGTAAAGGAATTAAAATAAGGACAGAAGTGTCTAATAAGGGATAAGATGTGTCTAAAGATATATTCTGAAAACAATTGCCCTAAAATATTAATTCATTCACATAGCTCAACATGACAATATTTTTTAAATTTTTTTTTTTATTATTCCTCCTAGTCCTAATGAGCAAATGAAAAATGAAATAAAGAAGCAGGTAAGGATGGTAGTAATCAAGATTTTTACTTTAAAGTTTGTCTAATCCTTTATAAAGGTTTTTTTTTGTAATACAGTATATATTATGATTGCATAAATTCATGTTTATAGATATAAATATTTAAATGAACAAGCTTTGTGTGTGACTACTATATGTAAACATGTAGAATGTGTATTGTGTAATATTACTTTTTTCATAACATCTCTGAATGTGAACATTTCCTGAGTTTATGTGAATATGATCTGTTTTGAATATCGCATTAATTATCAAATGTAATACAACTTGACATGTTCAGAAGTGTTATTGTGATCGATTGAATTCAAGGACAAACCTCCGAAAAAAGTTTTCCTTGGGAATCATAACCAGCAACAAAGACAGTAGGTTGCACATTGATTGATCAAGAAATAGGTAACATATCTATATAAACATGCAGTAGGCTGTATAAATAACATTTTGTGGGATGTAGTTTCTTTTAACCGGCAGCCATTATCACAACAAGCTAATAGCATAATGTGATGTGATGATAATAGCGATGACAGCATGTCCATATAACCCAGACATTTGAACCACCTTCATGATCCAGGGCACAGCCACATATGCTCATACCACATGTGCATTGGCTTTAAAACCAGCAGCTTACTGGGGAACAGTTTGATGTAGTCTAAATACAAGGAGCTGGCGATACATGTTTCCTCTCCATGAAACAGTGGAGATTATAACTTGGATTTAATGTTAAGCAGCTACAGCCTTTATAGCCCAACGTAGATGACATCCTCCATGACATTTTAAAGCTAAAAATATTTCTTTACATTTTTATTTCAAACCTTAAGTCTATTGTTGAAATAGACCAAGCGAGACATTACTAATGGGTTATGATAGAGTGCATTGATACAGTATGTTTGATAAAAACAAATTGACCCTATCAGTAATTGATGAAAATTGTGACATTTGAACAAACGTTGAAAACACAGAGGAAGAAACTTTATTTAAATTAAAACTAAAGGAATTGTAGCAATAAAAACAACTTCAGCACTATGAAAGAGGCTAGATACACCTCATCAGGTATACAGTAGAAACACTAGCCTGTATCTGAAGGCTCAATACAGGTAACACTTTAGGCAGAAACACTCATTGGAACACACTGGCAAAGAACTGACATCAGCATCTTCACAGAATCGTGTCATAATGGCCAAATAACTGTCATTTTTACCTGGTGAAGTCTGCTTCCTATTGCACCAAGCTTCCCATTTGATATGACTAAAAACAAAACGGTAATATCGCCTATTGGACAATGATCAACTTGGGTAAACTGATCACTGTTGCTCTAAAGAATTTGTTTCCAGAAAACCATTTTGATTTTATTCTTCACTTTCTATTGCTGGAAATCTTACCAATGTGTGTGTGCATCACTACAAATTACACTGATCAGCATGTCATAAAATCCAAGAATCTCTCAGACCCACATACATTCATACAGTTGGGAACGCTCAGCATTTTAGTTAAAATAATCTATGAAAGAAAGAAATTGGGGAAAAAAAAGGGAACCCATGCACAAGATAGAACACTTCAAGATCTGATGCATTGTCCAGGGGTAAAGACAACCTGGAAAGACCTGGAGGATGAAGTGTCCAATGTCTGTCATTCAACGCTGATGACACGATACGCAAGTTTCTCAGACTTCACAATATGTTCTGAGACATACAATAGTTTCGCAGCATAGTCATGGTAAGTGATTGTCCACAATCTGTGCTCTCCTAGTCTCTTTACATATGTCCTGTGTGCAGACACAGTCAAGATGGGAGTTTTAAACAAGTTTACAACAGATGCCATATTGCTGCTGATTTGCATGAAACTTAACAGATCTGTTGACTGCAAACCTGTAACAATATTCTACAGAACCTTGCAAAAGTGAGATTCCCAGTCGGCCATCCCTCTTAGAATGCGAGCATGGAGGCAAAATACCAAATTATGCCAGCAGTTTTGGCCAACTGGGGGCAGTGGCGGTTAATATAAAAAAAAAGTAAATACGTTTGTGTGGGGAAAGCCTTCCCTAACAGTTTGGTAGAAGGAAAAAGCGTTTTAATAACACCAGAACAGAGTCAGAAATCTTTAACACAGTGGTTAGCCATGGCAACAGGCCACAGCTCATCACTGGTGTAGCAAACACTTTATATTTCAGTTCTGCATGTTTGGCAGTCCAAGAAGACTGACTAGAGAAAGATCCTTGGGCTGTAAACATTAGGTATATGCAGCTCTTCTCACGGTTTATTCTTTACACACATTGGGATGGAGACGACAACAGCAGATGAGAAGCAGGGGTGTCTCATCTGCGTGTCAGCTGAGGGAGTCCTCTCCAATCCTCCTCCTCCATTCCCATCCAGTGACTCCACTCACAAAGTCAAAGATAGGAGGACAGTAGGAGTGTGTGTGATTGGGGACGGGGCGGGAGGGCAGCACCTCATCACACTCATCAGCAATTTCCCTGCCCCCCCACTAATAGCCCTATGGCCAATAAAGTGAAATATAGTTTCCCTGGCAGCTACAACACATTGACAATAACTCAACTTGTCGACAAAGATACCAAAAGGTTCCCCGCGGCTTCCAGTGTCAGCACAGCGACAATGCTCCAACAAACCACCACCGTCCCGCTCTCTCCCACAGCATAAACTTCCGTACAAACCCTGGCACACCTCCACCCAGACCGACCCTCATGCTTACCAATAGTTAGACCCCTTAGCCTCCCCTCAACCCCCCTCCCTACAGCATAACTATTCTCTTCTCCGACACCACCTCGACTACCACCACCACCAGCCTAGACCCTTCCTCCCAGTATCTGCGGCGGCCTCTAGGTGCCCATGATTCCAGGGTTATGGGCACTAATGGCCATCGAGGCATCCTGGCAATGGTAGAGGAAGCAGTTGCCCCAGCAGCTGTAGCAGATGAGGAAGAGGGCAGCGAGGAAGACCAGAGCACAGATGGTGCAGGGCTTTCTCTCCAGCAGGAAGCTCAGCAGGTAGAACCCCATGAACATGGAGTGGTTGAACCATAGCGCCGGGTTCAGCGGCTTGGGGATGAGCAGGACTGGCAGGAGCCACTGCAGGCAATACATTGTCTCTTCTTTCCAACGGGAGAGGTGGGAATGAGCGGTTGTGTGCCACAACACAGTTCTTAGGATTGTTGACAGGAGTCAGCAGATACTTGTTTTATATGCGCGGCGCGTGTTTAGAAGTGTATGGCAGTGAAGGGCAGGTGTGTTAAGGTCAAAGCTCACGACCCTCTGAAGTCGTGGCAAAGCAGTCCTACTATCCAACAGCTATGTCGATCGAGAAGCTGGATGCTGCAGCTAGCTCACGTCGTGGAAGTTGGAGGTCAAGTCAGCCCTTTAAGAAAGAGATGAGTGCAACATAAGCTTCTGGTCAAACGGGATACACACATTCAAATCCAAGTTTAAGTTAAATGTTTAAGTTACAACGTACTGTAAATAAGACACATACGCAGTTCACACGTTGTCCAAACTGCTGATATTACCAGTACATTTGATATGAAAGGTCAAATGTTTTGAGTTAAGGCCAAAATACGACACTTCCCCACCTATATTGGTGAACTCTTTTTATAGGCCTGGTTCGGTTGACATCAGCTGCCTGACATCAGAGCCGCTGACTATGTCTGGTTCTTAAGTTTTGCGAGACGTTCATACGGTAAAATCACAGCACACAAAAGACTACGCTACGGCAAATGGTCTAGCCTCTCTACCGTAGGCTAAATCAAGAGTAGCAGCAGTGTACTGTCAGTGACAGCTGCTAGCATATTCCATGACAAATAATGAATCCCATATATATAGACGCTCAAACAGAGGGAATAACGTAGGCTTAACTACTTTAACTAACATTAAGGACGTTGGACAGTCGACCTGACTTGAACTTACAGAAAACGTGGAAAAATAGATAATGGTAATGACTTCAATACATATAATAAAATGCCCTTAGGTTAAGTTAAGTGAGCTGGCTAGATGACACTAACGATAGATGACGTGCCATGCCAGCTACGTTAGTAGGCTAACTGGCTAGGGTTAGCTTGAAAAACAAGACTATTGTCGATCAAATACAATACACTATTTATCTAACTATATCAAAATAAATTATATTACACTTATTTTAGTCTGTAGAATAAACATATTAGACAAGAGGCAGTGCAAACCATGTTTTAGTAGCTCAAGCTAATTCCACTCCATCTGCAGTGCAATGCGCAGCTAGCTTACTTAAGGACCCATATATTTGCTTGCTCCTGACATTTAGCAGTCTTTGACATTGCCTGACAGTATAACGTTTGTAGTGATGGTTTTTATACATTTAAATAATAGCATTGCCATGGAGTTTCAAATTGTATGTATATGACAATATTTAAAACTCTAGGCAAACATTTTGTAGTCTATCGTTTTAGGATTCATATTTTTATGTTTTTAGGATCGTAATATAAATAAATGTTTTTGTTATTTCAACATACAAATAAATAAATAAACGAATTTTGAAAAGTTTAATGATTCCTCTTAAGTGAGCACTTGTCTTTATGTCTGTTTGCGGTAGAGTTTGATATAAATACATAGTTTATTGAATAAAAAGCAAACAATTGGCGTCTGCTAATCCTTCAAATATTATGCGGTATAATACTTTTTGTCATTTAGTTATCTACTTTGCTGAGACATGTAATTTAAAAATTAATGTAGCATAGCAATAGTTATAGTTGAGATCCCACTGTATGTTGTAATCCATCTCGTTCTTTTTAGGTAATGTCAAGCCCATAGTCACACAGGCAACAAATCTAAAGCTAGTGTGACCTACTGCAGAAATACTCGACAAAAAAAAAATTCTCCAAAGTTTATTATTCGTGTTAACCTCTTACAACAAAAAGATGAAAAGGACATGAAAATATGTGCTTAAAAATAACAACATATGTATAGATATTATTCATATACATTAGTCATTATAGGAAAGAATAATGAATAATAATGAAAGAAAAAATAAAAAAGTACAGCAATATTGTCATATACAGATACAATATTTTGTGGGGAGAGAAACGTTTGTTGGCTGGATTAGCTATTGTTTTATTCTTGCAATAGTGGTTTTAGAGAATAATATAGTCCTGCTGAGATGCTGGGTGGATGTTGATCAACTGAAACACTGGTGTGAAAACAACTTATGTTTATATGTAATTCTTTAAGATTTCAATCTGTCTCAATAAAGCAACATCATATATCAGAATTAGAATGTCTCTTTCTGTTCAAGAACAAGAAAAAACTAACTTAACTCTTAAGTAGTTTGATATTGTACATTGTTGCAATGACAAGATACAGCATTGATGGAAACTTTGTCTCTTTTTGGTGAGTTGGCCCTTTGGCTCCCAGAGAGCCGAATTTGGGACCAGTTCTGGCTTTTCAAATTCAGGCAAATTAAGCAATATTTTGACATGATTGATATGAGTGTAAGTACACCACTTAAATTAGCCTAACCTTCTAATTTATGATTTTTGTTATAAAAATATCAGGTTTTAACATGCAGTATTGTAATTCCAATAGTCTTGCAGATTGTTTTACATAAAGTCACATCGGCAAATATTCCTACGCATGAAAAATAAAGCATTTTTTGGAGTAATATTTGTATTCACATATTTCATTTAAAAAGTAATATAAATTAAATAACTTGGATTTGTGCCTGATATGTTATCCGTAGATGTTTTCTACTGAAAACATATGGGTATGCATGCATATAGGCTACTGTGTATAGAAACTTGACATTGATTGCAACACCTTTCAAGCTATGTTATTCACCTTCAATCACATGGTCTTGACAGATGAATAACAGCCTATTATTCCATTTCCCATTAATAAACAACAAAATAAAATGGGGTAAAAAAAATAAATGAGCTCTTAGACAGGAGTCGACTCTCATCATTCATGTAAAAAAATAATTCAACACATACTATAGAGCTGACTCGTTTACCAACTACACATCACTAAGATGCAGTTGTTCTCTTTACCACCAGAAAGGCAGGGGATTGAAAGAATCTGCATACTGCAGTCAGTAACAGTATAAAGCAAAATATTTCTTACAATCCTGCAAAGCTGATGAAGTGCATTCCAACCAACACAAAACCATATACTGCATATATATATATATATTCACACACTGTGTATATGTATGTATGTATGTATACACACACACATACGTAACTATTCAATTGATGAAAACATAAAAAATAAAGGGCATAATACATAGGAAAATATTTTTGGCAATGATGCCTGCAAAACAAAGAGATAATTAATGCAACTTCTAAAATCATACAAGGAGCAAATTTACCATTTAAAAACAAGTTGCGCAGTGTTCCTTACATACATTTCCATCTCCAGTTGATGCAGCCTTTTCAGACAGAAATAAACAACTGACGCTTGACCATAATTTCAAATTAATTTAAACTAAAATATTAACGGCCTTTGATTAAATCTAGTTTACACTATGGCCAGTTTTTTCATTGTCAGTGTATCATAGTCAGTTTTCCAGGTAAATACACCAGCCATTCCAACACTAAGAAGCATATTAGGCTAGCAGCACATAATATAGCAATCACAGCTTGTTGATGACTGTACAGTTAACATCCTTAGCTAAACAACCATTCCTATAAGCAAAATAGAGATATTACTATCACTTAATACACTTATGAAGCAGTTTAACAATGATACTCACTATTTCCAAGTGCAGTGATAAAGTGCCAAACCTAACTTTTGAAGATTTTTATATTTTCTGACCAAAGTAGGATGAGTTATTGAAATAAAGAGTCAGATGTCAGTGGCTTGACATCTTTATAAAAGACTTCTGCAAATCCAGTGAGAATTTGCTATTTACATGAAATATCTTTTTACTGATTCTATAGGCTTTTGGGCATGGTCCTTAGGACTACCACGTTCATCACATTATTTCTGATTAAATATAACTTTAGTAAATCTAACTTAAGTTTAATTAGCATAGTCTAGTTAAAGTTAAGAGTAGCTATCTAAAGTTATTTGACTAATGTTCAAACAACTTGGTCCCGTTGATTTTAAAAGCAAGTCAGCCATTTGGTCAAAGACACATTCATTATTGTAAATAAGCATAGCTGTTTTACTACTATGCAAACTATTGAGGTATTTGAGGAACAGGTAACAATTTTACTTTAGTCATTCTGCATGTTCAATTTTTGTTAAATTCAGGGAGGAACAAAAATATGTGCAAATCAACGACTCACCAACGACTCGTCGCATATTTGTCATAAAAACTTGGAACTCCATCTTTCTGCCTCTAAGCTCTTGTATATAGGTTACTGTATATTCTCAAGCATTAAGGCTAGAAAAACATAACAGACTATGACTTTAAGCTAGCTTGATATGTTAGCCCTGCAAACACTGCAGTACAGTAAGTATTGTGCACTCTAAATTGATAACACTTTTAAACAAGTTACACAGCACAGCATGCGTTTTAGAGCTCTTCAAATACACATAGACAGAACCCATAGTATGCTGGCCATCCAAATGGTAAAGACCTTTGAGCCTAGGAACTGACTAATATTTCCAAATTACCATGAACACAACCTTGACATGAACATGTACAGTATCATATCTTATATCTCCAGTGCAGAGGTTGCGTTAATCAATTATTTTCCCTCATTGACTGAATTCTTTTAACAATAAAGTAAAAGAAAAAAACACAGATGGACATCAGATCAGAAAACTATGGGTGATCTACTGGAACTTTGAGTAAACCACACCCGTTCATTTGGTGGCGAGTGGGTATATTATTGAACTATTCTCATGTCTCGTCTTTGATCTCACATGCATGACCTTGGTAGGGGTGCCTGAAGTTTCTTAAAAAAGACAAATAAATATGATTCCATTGATAAACACGGCGATTGATGCCGTGGAGGATGAAGTACAAGAAAGTAATACTGATAACGTTTATCAGCCAGTGGCTTATGTTACGTAAGTGTTGACAAGAAAAGTGACCAGAGTGTCTGCTCACCTTTCCCCTCTATGCCTCCACTAAAGGCAAAATCTCTATTTATTTATTTATTTATTATCATCATCAATATCATCATAATCAAAAGAAAAATGACAGGTAATAACAAGTTCGTCATGCGTCAAAATGACAGATAGCGAAGTATAACGCAACTTCTGCTCCAGTGTCTGCTTGCCATAAGCCTAACTCAGGTTTCATTGGATCATGTTTTTATCTTCCTCTTTATTCCCCACGTCGTCTCACATCCTTTCTTCCTGCTTCTCTTTTTTAATCCTGCCTTATTTCTTGCTCCCCTCTCTCCTTTTATCCATCATGGTAAAGCAGACCATCCTCCAGTTCATCTTAAATGCCTTGCTGATCTAGTCTCTTCATCACAGATGTGTGTCCTGCTCCTCCTCTTCCTCCACACATCCTGCCTGGTTGACAAACACCTGCAAAAACAAACAGATGCCGCTCTTCAGAGAGATGAAACCAAGCATATCAGAGGGCCAAACTCAAAATGACATCAGTTTCAAACAGCGGTGATTAGTCCACCAGAGAGGATAGTCTGAAAGTATTACTTTACCAAAATCCCCTACATAACGTGTTACTTGTGACAAAAGAATAATATATACAGTATATATTTTGCTTGATTAATGAAAGCCATCCTATGTATGATTGGCTCCAATACATGTCTTCCTATGTCTTCTATGCCCTCAGATCAATTTATTTAGCTGGTTATCATGGTCTGTAAACCCTGATCACATTAGCATTGGCACAGCCACACTGCTGGCAGCCCAATCAGCGTGTGTTAGTGAGAAGTCAAGAGTGTTTCCAAATGGAGGCAGAACTCGATGAGGCCATCAAAACAATTTTAGCAGCGCCGATTGGTTCAGCGCTGTCCAATAGTTTCAAGATAAACCAGAGGTCTACGCCAGGTAGGAGCAAACGACTGTGAACACTTCCCAATACAGCGTGGCCAGATCTATTCACAAAGTGAATATGGTGTGTTTACACCGGGCTAGATCAGTCTCAGTTGAAAACTGCCCATTGGGTAGAGAACCACCGACCAACCAGCCAGAGTCCAGGTCAGTAGATCAGTTGTTTGGAAAACCAGCCCACACGTGTCTTCTTCTTATGGATCTATTCACACAGCCAATCACCTGCCAGCGACTGCTATCCTCGCCGCCTCTTTCTCCACCCACTGCGAGTCCATTGGTGCTGGGCTTCTTATGCGCCATCTCAGGTTGGCTGTCATTGGCCACGTCCAGGGTGGGGTTGTCATGGCAACCATTCTCCACAAAATGAAGCTCTTCTGCACGGGACTGGAAGAGAGGAGAGGACCACTGAAGGCGCGTGTGTGTGTGTGTGTGTGTGTGTGTGTGTGTGTGGCACAAGGTAAAGGGTGCATCAATGAGTTTGTAGATGAGGTGTGGATGTTCAATTTAACATTATTGTAAGCATTAAATACATACACACAGTGCATACATTATTAGCTATGATTACAGATTAGGATTATTTTGAAGCAATCAAACAATCTTGGTTAGCATCATAAACTTATATTTGTGTGTTTTACCATTGTACTGTAAATATACTGTGTATATACTGTATATGCATGTATATATACACACATTGTGTATGTGAGCATGTGTGTGCATGTGCGTGTCCCTGTATACCATAGTCTTGGTGGTGGGCAGGCGTTTCTGCCAGCAGATGTAGATGAGTCCGGAAGTAATGATGACCATGCACACTGAACCTATGATCACCAGGACCACGAACAGTTTGCCGTAGTCGCTGCGGGTCTGACTGGGTCGAGACTGACAGCTGCTGGCCGCGCTGTAGTTCTGAACGCCCACCTTGAAAATAAAACAATTGGGATTCATGTGTGCACCTTGATGGGAGAGTTAGAAAACACAGACCGCTCCTTGCTTATTTGGGCAGAACATGATCACGCTGATACTGTCGCCTGTACAGTATACCAGGGGTTCCCAAACGTTTGTGTGCCAAGACCCACCTCAGAGGACTAAACTATTTAGAGACCCACCAAACAACAAGCACCAGTAACGTCATTTTGAAAAACCTCTCCATTTATCTAATGTTAAACGTGTGTGTGCGCTAAATATTTTTGAGCAGAGCGCTCCAGAATCTATGGTGTGCATGCGGCTAAATAGGATTTAATCCAATCAGGAACAAGTAGGCTATTTTGCCACAACCTTACTCACAACCAATGAGTGGTGCAACTAGTGCTGGACAATATGACCAAAATTTCTATCACAATATACTTAATCATTTTGGTCAATACGGTAAAATTCCGATATCGATATGAACAATAAAAGCCTCAGAATATTTGCAACCACAACGGAGTACTTCTGAAAAAAGCATTTGCCAAGTCTATGAAACTATAATATTTTAGAAATTAAAAACATAAAAATTAATGTTGACCTTTTAGCAAGTGTCAGTAACATTCTGGTGTGCGTGTGACTAAGCACTGTGGTCCCATGAATTAGACGTTCCACAGAAGACATTACTTACAGACTGTGTAAAATGATTTGGCACCTGAAAACAGCCCTTACTGCTTTGCACTGGCTGTAGTGTGAGTCGTAGTTTCCATTATGTTCACCTTGAATACAGCTGGCAGGGCTACACTGACTTTATTCCAAAAAGTCAAAATTCAAACCAAGTATAAGCATTATGCAATTATTCACCTTTAGTATTTTGTTTTCATTGTATGTTAATCTCTAAAGTATTATGTCTGACTGAGGAGAGAATATTAGGTTTGACCCATTATGCAATATCTGCTGAAGTAGATTTGTGACATGGTCATATAGGTATATTTTTTTATTCCACACTTTTCCCCCCCCATTTCATGTAAAAATGTCTCCATATTTAATGTGGAGGTATTCAAGGTAGAGAAAGACAACCAGCATAACTAGGCTAGAATATAGAAATTTGAGCAAAACTAATTTTGAATGGAATATATCTTTAAAAGTTAGGCTATACAGATATATTCTTAGAACTTCCTAATTAGATTAATATCTAATGAAGCGATGTATAATTTAACTGAGATCGTAATGTTGTGACGGCATACAATGTAGCTTTACGTGAGTGTACGGTAAACTCAGGTCTTTACCATAATTGCACAAACATGCAGCACAATTTAAAAGCTGGCTGGCGGCGTGATCGCACATCCACCCCTAACCATACGAGTCATTCTAACCATACGAGCATATATCGTTCGCCGGCATTTTTTCCACCAGTTTTGCTAGTGTCTTGCCTGATAGCTTTAGCTAGCTGTAATGACGAGGTAGCTACCCGGTAATATGGGAGTGTGTTTGTGTTCAGCTCCGAGACCCGATTTGAACAGCTAAACCCGCCTTTCAACGCACATGGATGGAGTGTAGTTAAGTCAAGATTTTTAGTCGCATTTGCAAGTGAAATGGTCGCACTGCGAGTTGACTGCTGCGCTCGTCATTCAGTGACAAATGTATAGCTTATCCAAATACCGGAAATTAGTTTAAACCGTTATTGAAAAAGTTTATATCGCGATAGATATCGTTATTTAATTATTGTCCAGCCCTAGGTACAACACGATAGTAAAGCGCAGAAGCCTTTTCATTGATATTCTTCATTCATTCAATGGCCGCTTGCAATTTTCTTGACCCACTCACTCCCACTCAGTTACACACCTGTGGGTCGCGATCCACAGTTTGAAAACCATTGCAGTATACTTTAACACGTGTAGATTATAGCAGAACCGTACCTCATCCAAACTCCTCCTGATTTCTCCTAGCATGCCCAGTACATCCTTGGTGGCTATCACTCCTGCAACAAACAAATACAGAAGATCCAATGTGTGTGTGTGTGTGTGTGTGTGTGTGTGCGCACACGCACGTTAAAGTTAAAGGTACATACCGTGCTCTGATGCCACATTCATTAGCAACTGGTATTGCTGGTGGGTGGGCTTGCTGAGGTAAATTACCCATGATCCTTCAGGGCTGTTCATTCTCCTAGCAAACCGGCGCTCCAAGACCTCCAGCAGCCGCATGCCACGCTCTTCACGGAACTCCTCCTGTTAGGACAGACACACATAAATACAGAATACTCAAGGGCGTAGGAGTCACTTCAACATTGGGGGTATACATTCTGGTATAATTGTATGCACCCATTTGTGCCTGTGTGTGTGTGTGGGGGGGATGCATTAATACGACTGGAGATACTATTAATATAGTCAGACATCATAACAACTGATAGGCCTAGTCATTTGCTGTTTCCTTTTCACACTTTAAAAAAAAAAAATTAAATTAAAAATTAAAATGTATATTTTAATTTTAAACTAAATAATATCCATGGCAAATGAGGGTTTGTACCTCTACCACTGAGACACGGGAGCAGCTAAACCTATAGCTCACACCTCCTCTCCCTGGTTCTAGAAGTGACAGCACACCATCTTTGTGACTGGTTTTTCTAAGCACATGCAATTTGCAAATCAACCTGGCACTTCAAACCCTCTAGCCAATTAAAGGTATAGTCAGCTATTGCAAGCTAAAAATTTAAGCTAATACACTTTTTGTCAAATTCAACAAATATCTCATTACATTTCGCTATCTTACCCTTCTCGAGAATTACTGACCCTGCCTTTAACTCCACTTGTCCTACAGAAACAGTGTGTGTGTGCATGTGCAGAAATCTATTAGAAGCGTGCTTCTAGTGCTTACGCAGTTCATGTTTTCAGAAATGTTCAGGATGACATAGCCACGACCAGTCAACTCACTCCAGTCAACACACACCACCTGAGAGGAGAAAACACTGATTACCAAACAATTATCAGGGAGACATGTATAACATGCAGGTCTCTACATGTATAACATGCAGGTCTCTACATGTATAACATGCAGGGCAGTAGGTCTCCAGGACCAGGGATGGCAAACACTACATTTGAGAATTATTTTTTCGAAAGAATTCTAATCAGTTACATTTTTCTCAAACAGGCAACTGTCAGTCAGTAGAAAATAACATAATCTGTGCATGTCCTCTAGGTGTGTATATCTAATGTGTGTACCTGTTGTGTGTTCCGCATGTCATCCATTTCTCCCCCAGGCAGGATGATTTCAGTGACTCCACCCGCTCTGACCTCTGACCTCTCTGTGTGTGGGGGCAAGGCCTGTCCCAGCCAACCCCAGGACAGGTCAGTGAATGCAACAGTTGGGGTGGGGTCTGTGTTGAGAGGGAAGAATGGTCTGGTTCTTGTTCGCTCAACTTCGTTTTTATACTTGTGCACTGAAATCAATCAGGATTATCTTACAAATCATTGAATAATTCCAGGCAATCATTATATAACTATATTTAGTTTTATTTTATATGTTAATATGTATTTATTTTTTTACCCTAGGAAGAATAGTAATACTATTGGGGATATAAATAAACAAAAACAATATAAATGTTACTTTACACAGTGATTTAGCAATGTTGTGGTTTAAATAAATAATTATGGAAATATTTAATTTATAATTAATTTTTCTTACAAAACTATTATACTAAATATTAAATAACATTCAAGTACATAGGCACAGCTGTGTTATAGTGGTAGGCCTAACACACATGTGCTTCTATTTGACAAACTAACAACTCATTCTGCTCAGATTTAATGAATAAATACCATATCTGCAAGTGCCCCAGCCAAAACTGGAGGATTTTAAACGCTTTACACAGTATGCACGCCCACAAAACGCGCACGCACACACACACATACACACACGCACACACGCACACACGCACACACGCACCTTCGTGCTCTAGTTCTTCCATACTGGGTTGCAGAGGCTCCCGACTGGGAGCAATGCCCACATCTGCTACTGTGGGATTATGGGTAAATGCATCAAGGTGGGTCAGCCTGATGTCGTCTTCTTCCTCATCTTCCCCCACCTCAGCTGAAGAAAGAAAAAAGGTACGGCCGTGCTAATCCTTTGTTTACGTTTTGCTACATCGCAGCTTCCACCATTCTAGTTGGCCCAGCCATTTGGCACCCCCCCCCTAAGCATTTGTGTTCACATTCCCCTTTACCAAAGGCAATATGGCAGATGTTGAAAGAGTATAAGAATTATTCTCTCTATGGATGTTTATTTGTTTTTGTTTGGACCTTTTCCTATACCTGCACCTCGACAAATACTAGCATGCGTTTACAGCCGTTGTTCGTAGTTTGTTTTACGCTAATCTTATGTGCACGTTATCTAATTACACGTACTGTAACCATGGTTCTGTCCTTGTTCGACCACCACTCCAAAGTCTGTCCCTGTCTCCGTCTCCATGGTGACGGTCCCCTGGACATATCCTCCACTTGTGGTGGTAGTGGCGATTGTCGTGTCAACGAAGGGGTGGATCATTCCACTGGCATGACCCTCCTCCTCTCTCTCCCACATATCCTCCCTCTTAAGCTCCACCTAGCAAGGTAAGTGTGATATTGGTTTTACTGGCACTACTACACCTGACTCAAATGAATGGGTCGTTATCCGACTGCTGTAGAGATTGATAACTACCCATTCATTTGAGTCAGGTGTGTTGGAGCAGAGATACCTCTAGAACATGCAGGGCAGGGGTACTCCAGGACCAGTATTGAGATGAAGTTATAATGTGACTACACGTGATATTATCCTGAAGCTCACCATGGGGGCTCCCTGGTGCTTCTGGGGCCCAGCACGGTGCACTGGTGATGGGGACGTCAACCTGGACTGACCCGGTCTGGAACTGGAGGTCAGGATCAAAGACGGGCTGTAGCCTGTTTTGCAAATGTACATACACACACACCATCAACAACACATCATCTATATGTGTGTGTGCAGAGAGAGAGAGAGAGAGAGAGAGAGACTTGCCCTGGAATAGAACATTATCTACTAACCAATCAGGGTGTCCAGATCTGGTGCCGTGTGGTTCATCTCAGCCAGATCCTTCCACAGACCAACATCTCGGTGCTCCCCACTTTGGCCCCTCCCTCTCTCTCCCGACCCTCTCCTCTTGTCTCTATCCCGTCTTCTCTCCTCCACCCTGGCTCTCTCCCATTCATCCTCCCCCCTCTCCTCTCCCCCTCGCCTCTCCCTCTCCTCTCTCTCGTCCGTCCGGTCCTCCGCGTCCATGCCGTAGAAGCCGGAGGCCTCCAGGGAGCTGTCGCCGGCTCCTGGCCCAGCGTGGAGCTCCGTCTCTGGGTTGGCGGAGTCCGCTGGTCCCTGGTGGTTCCCAGGCTCCTGGACAGACCCCAGATGGACCATGCGCTGAAGAAACATGAGAGTTATTTAGAGACTCTGGATAAACACGTGAGCTACAAGGCATATTGTTACATCATATTTACATGTCTGCACTCCATCGTTAAGAGGAGTATGTAGTTAATTAAGAAGTGCAGTACTTGTTTCGTACAACTGTGTCTGTAAAAGACACAGGAACATGAAGAACCCTCTCACCTCCATGTTTTCCATCACATCCTCATCTTCCACAGTGGACCGGGGTCTGGCTTCCTCTTGGTCCACGGACGACGTTGGCTGCTGTGACTCGGAGGAGTTTGACGACTCCATTCCAGGCTGGGAACGGGATGTCTCGTGTATCTCGGGCCGGCCAATGTCGTGCACCAAGTGTGGCTGGGCTATGACTAGTTCCTGAAGCAACTGGTGATCCGTTCTGACTAGCTCCTGGATCCGACGTAGTGGGGTGCGGTCTTCGTCCTGGACCAGGTGTGCCACAGGACCACTGAACTCTGCCATGCCCAGGGCAGGGTCTAACCTAAAGGCCTGGCATGTGGCCAGGAAAGACAGCCCTGGAGATAAAGATAAAACACAATATTACACACATACCCAGGACTAGTGAATGGTTGAAAAAACAAACACAGCAACATTTGCATTGTTGCAACAGCAGAGACAATATGTTGTACAAAAAGGCAGAATAGGATCTAAGGGATTTCATGGTGTCTGGGGACAAATCACTGACAGATCCTACTCGGGTAATATATGTGCACGCACTGCGTATTGTAAAACCCGTGCCTCAAAATACCACTTTAGATTTAGTATTTTGCTGGTCATCCCTATACTGTTGATTTTGTTGAATGAGATGAGCAATTTGACAACAGAAAAGGGCTGCAGCAATATCGCATCATCTTCAGTGCTAGTACAACAAACAGTCTCTGACTGGTCCTACGTCTGCCTCAGAAGACGACAAAGTGATTTCATCTCGATCCCTGTAGCCTTTATCTGCTTGCCCTTGTATAGTCATTGTTAGAGGAATTCTTAGTAACGCCATTCAGTCACATGGTTCATTGATTAGTCTGGCTACAGTACATCACTGCTTATATGCAACTGCTCATTCAATCATGAATCCATTCATGTTATATATTCATCCTGGCAACAAAAACAGGAAAGTATGTGTTCCGTTATGCAAATACCATTCAACAATGTAAATGGACACATTCTACTGTACTGCATTACATCAAATCAGTGTTCTGGATAGCTTTAAGCAGTCTCAAGGGGAAACCTATTTGATGCGACACAGAGCTGCATGTGAATATAATAGTATTTAATTCACTGGAGTAGTGAAACAAATTAGCCTACCAGATGTTAATTTTGTATACAAACTATTTCCTAGCTGATCAAATTGTATGTGTTGCTGCTTTATAGAACCACTCGTAAAATGGCTGTATAAGTACAGAGTTAGTTTCTATGCCAATGCCAGTATTGATGCAACCCAGCAGCAGAGGACCGTTGTGTTTCCAATCTGTCCTGTGGTCCAGTCTGTGTGGGACCACAGGTCATATATTATGGCATCATAGTCAACATGCCCGAGACATGTCTGGAGCACGCTAAACTGCCCCAGCGGGTCTGACTGCCTCACATGTTAGAGCAATGGGTCATCAGCTAATGGCTTTGAGGTCAAAATATGTTACATCAATGCCATTCTTATCAACTTCATCTTACAGCAAGTACAGTTACAAGTAGTACAGTATGAAGCAGTGGGTCTAGAGTATTATGGGTACCATATTATAGGCTTCTTGCTCAGGGATGCTTTCAGGTGGGACAAGCCTGGGACTCAAACCCACAAACTTCGGAGGCCAAGATGGACACCCTGACCACCAGACCATCTACCACTTACTGGCAATGTCACACTTTTCTTCATAATCTGCTGAACACATTTTATACTTGAACATATTCCACATATAGTGAGGTGAATGTGATATTTTCCCCATACAGGCTATGGCAATAAGGCTTCACTCAGCAAGTTCTATTTAAAGTTTCTGAAGCTGCCATTAAGGGCTACACACAAACTGGATTTGCTCCAGTGGACTATGAGTCATCGTGTCAAACAGAAATACATCACCAGAACTCCTAGCCCTCAAATAACACAGCAGTGTGTTCTAAAATTAAATGAAACAACTGCAACTATACTCTCTTTCTGGGAAACCAGCAGCATTATCAGGATCATGGGAATGAACTCGTTAGAAGTGAGAGCAAGTTTGTTCACCGTACGGGATTACACACCATGCACCTATCCTGGAGGATCTGGCATTAAAAAAAAAACAACTCCCGTTTGTCCTCCTGTCCTCTCACGATGACGGGTCAAATAGACAAATATGGATGGGTGGATGGAAAAAGATGAAGTGGCTAGAGAAGGTAGTGATGGAAAGGTGGATACAAAATAAGTTGAGGACTGAGAGAAATGCTGCTGTTGGCATTTCAACTTCTGCATCTCAAATCTCCCTGTCAGCACAGTGCCAAAATGTGCTGTGCATATAGTATGTGAGTGCTTATGGCTGCTTGTGTGTGTGTGTGTGTGTGTGTGTGTTATTGAACTCCTGTCTATAAGCCAATAGAGGCCACTTTGTTAGTACCATTACATTACCCTTCTGCTGAGCGAATTACTCGTTAAAAGGGTTACATGTGAGCCATTGCATTAGGGTAAGGTTAAGGTTGAAGGTCCCCATACCCTGGTGTTACTTTAGCTGATTAGGCCACTTTTTGATGACTCATCCTGTATTCAGGGTGTTTACACACTTTGTCACTTCCTAGATTATCTTTATATATTTGGAAGTGGGGATAAAACATTATACATCATATTGGCTATTGGTTAATGCAGAAAAAAGTAAATCTCCTTCAAAATATTAATTATAAAATATAATAGTAGTAACCATTTATTGGTGACTTCAATAAGTCAATGACAAGGTTATGGTTGATGACAGTGCTAAAAGCAGACTCTGTGCATGTGTTAAATATGTCTTACTTATAATCGTCCTGAACTCAAGCACAGGCAGGCCGGACCTCCTAGTGCCCATCAATCCTCGGTAGAGTGTGAGTTAGGGGTGCACAATATATCGATTCAGTATCGTTATCGCAATATCACGTTGCGCAATATCATATCGAAAATGTTGCA
>JAODOY010026995.1:0-23205 GCA_025399855.1 Forbesichthys papilliferus | reverse complement strand
GAAGCACTTTGTGTTACATGAATTTGTATGAAAAGTGCTATATAAATAAAGATTGATTGATTGATTGATTGATTGAAGAGGATTCAATTCTACAATGAGAGGGCTACACAGGTTGTCATTTTTCGGAAGGGTAGTGATTGTGAAAGTAATATAGTAACGTAACTAAGGATTTTTAATACAAGTAATAAGTAAAATAATATTACTTTTTGAAGGAGTAATAAGTAAATAGTAATTTACTGTATTACTATTCCTGAGTAGCTTGCCCAACAACATCAAATCGCTCATTAATCCTCGCCAAAACGTTATTTACAACTATATTGTAGCTTTGATAACAAAAACTTTTAAATATTGTTTTATAGGCTATATATATTGTGAACAAAATGGTGTGGCAGCATTCTAGAAATTAGGTGGGTATAGAAGAGAATTGGAAATTGGTTGATATAAGACATAAGGGTTCGTTTTTTGTGTGAAAAGGATCCAGCCAATGTGTGCCTACCTATGTACCTGGCGTACATATAAAGAAGCTAACGGTGGGATGCTTCTTGTTCATGCTTGCAGATACACCAGGGGATCGAACCCATGACCCTCCGGTTATCAGTTGTCCAATTTATTCTACATATTTGTTTCACCTAACGTGTAAGTATCGGATCCATTTAATTCCCCACTTTCCTATTCGAATCATACCATCACCATGTCTCTAACAATTAACGTCTGTTTTTAATTGTAAGTTCTTCTCAAATTTCCATTTGAATTCTTGTCTATATGAAAATTAGATCTGGATGCCCATGTAGATGCAAGTCTTACTGTCAAACAAACCTATTTAACTTGAAGGTTTATTAACGGTCCAGCCTCACAAATGCCAAGCACTAGCTCCGCAAGTGTCAGACTGTTGGATTGTAATCTTCAGGTGTGAGGACAGGAATCAGATTTGGACACAAGGGGAAACATTGACCGTCGGCACTTCTCGAGGTTGAGACTCATCATTGGTCCTTCTGATTATGTCTGTTGATTGCAGCCATAGAGACATCTCTGTTGACCGTGAAGGTGAGATAGGATTTCTTTAAGGTATTTTGAAAATCTTCTGGTTGTATTCAAGATCTGATGGGCTCTGGAATTGTTCGGTGCAGAGTGCACCGTTCAATGGCGTCTCCATAGCTAAGGGCCTTATTATTGTCAATCCATTGCTTATTGATGTCACAGTCATTTTTAGCCGGTTAATGTGGTGGACAGCGGCGTAATGTCTCCACGAAAACAAACCCTCACAGTTCAGTGGGGGTTAACTGTTCAGTGGCAGTTTGCTTTGCCATGACCTCGCCATCTAAACGCCCTGCCACACGCGATGCACGTGCACTCACACATCCAGCCCGTCGGCCGTCATACACCCACCACCCACTACGTCAGCCTTAGACGGGGGGAGGGAATGGGGGGCTATAAAAGAGTGAGGGACTGTGGAGGTAGAGCAGAAGAAACTACGGTGGGCTCAAAATCTGGCAAACGGCACGCTATTTAGCTCAGTGACTGCACCACACCTTCGTTAGCTGCCACTACGCTAGAAGATTGTCTCTTATTTATTTCTCTCTCTCTTTCTTTCTCTCTGAGACACACACCCATACACCCTCACACACACACCCTCACACACACACACACACAGAAAGACCAGAATCTCCAGTGAGTCTCCACCATGCAGCTCCTGGTGGTCTTAGCAGCTCTCATGGGGGTTTTATTCAGCATTCATGCAGCCGTTGTGCTTCCTGTGGACGACAGGATCGCTTTCCATGCAAACAGGGTGAGAGATTACAGCTAATTACATTTTTATTCAGCTATTTATTTCATTGTTTCATTACTTTAAAATGTTTTATCATTTTTATTTGTTCTGCTTTGTAAAGCTTTGGCAAATTTAGACACATTTTTAATTATATTTGTTCGGATTTAGGCAAGTTAGGTTTTAAATATTATATAATATAATATATGAAATATTTTATATTTTATTATGTGAGATAAACATTAATTAATTGATTAAAAATCAATAGCTGTACATCTTTTATCAGAATTAAAAAAAAAAAAAGATAAATTTTAAGTGCACCATACAAGAAATTTGAGTGAAAATTCTTCCAGAAATGTCTTTCTTGCTTGCCTGCTCAAAATATACGTATCGTAAAACATTAAGACTGTGTCCCCTCTTTTCTTGAGAGATTTTACCAAGCCTTTTTCTCTTTGCACCCCACACAGGAACTGAGCAAAGAGCGCAAGGAGCTGATTCTGAAGCTGGTGTCGGGCTTGTTGGACGGGGGACTGGACACCAACATGATACCGGGGGACGACACACCTGTGGACCTGGAGGAGCCCCTGGAGTCTCGCCTGGAGGAGCGGGCTGTGTACAACAGGCTATCGCTCCCACAGAGAGACCGCAAAGCCCCCTGCAAAAACTTCTTCTGGAAAACCTTCACGTCCTGCTAACAGCGCCGAACCTGTGCTGACGCATCTTCCAACTGCTCCCGGCCTAACATGACCCGACATGAACTGTAGTAGACCTCAGGTGTACATATCATTTACACTTGCTTCACACGCAGCGTCGATGGACTCCACTGACAGTTTGTCTGTTTAAATATTGTTAATTTATTTATTTATTTACTTATTTATTTATGGATACTGTGTATGTATTTATGTATCACTTTATTTCAGGGTCAATAATAAAGCATGACTACACTATTTGACATGGTAATAAGTGTCCCTTTTTTATCTCGCATAGCTGTATAAATAAGTTATGAAATCATTGTGTAAAACAAATATACATGCTATTCCTTCTTTACTTAAAGTTCTATATTTAATAGTCTGGTGTATATAGTAATACAACATATTTTTAAATGTTCAATTTAAATATTTAAATGTTTTAATAAAAAATGCATGGTTACACATAGAAATGGGCAAAAATTACATTTGAAATAATATTATATAATGCACCGTCGAGGTCTTTATTGCATGATCATTTGAACAACATCAATTTTATGAACTAAAATATCTAAAGATACTTGATGTTGGGATTCAGTCATTAAAATTAAGATTTTGAGATATTCAGTCAGATTTAGTTTGCAATGTGTCTGCAGTTAATATGATATATGTATGTAGCCCATTAAAGAGTAACCAAAATCCTCCTCTACTGCAGGTTAAACACAGGTTATAGTAATGTCTTTTTCTGATTGGTACAACAACAGATCAGGTTTTATCGGTTTGCAATGCTTTCTACAGTAAGGATGACATCACCTCATACTAGGCACAAAACGCTTTATCAACCAAAAGAGGGTGCTGTACCTGAGGATTTCATTCTGGCGTTTGGTTAGCCAGCCAGCAGTTAACATACTTAGAATAGAAATAACAATTTTCCATATGCCCCCTCATTCATAATTCATCATTAGCAATTTGGGAATTGATGCTCCATCTATCAAGCTACAATAAGCTTACGTTATCACATTGCCTTTGTGCCATGCGTATATATGAGCAGTATGTTGTATAGCTACACATGGATGGGCTGCACAGCCTAATATTGACTTCAGAGCCACGAGTGCATGTGAGTCCAAGTATTCTGCAGTGTAAATTACATGCTGTTGTAATTACAACCCTGTGCATGACACATCCCTTCAGAAGGAGCAGCTCAAGAATCATTTGTTGCATCGGCCAGTTCGTTCATGCATGCGAGGTTATCGTAGATGGGAAGAGGTTATAGATTAGTGTTTCTACTCCAGGGAGAAGATGGAATAGGCATGTAACTGAGGAGAACATACTGACATGATTTGCAAAGTAAATATTTGACAGGGACATGCCTTGTAGCTAACCAGTGTGGTTGTGATTACATACTATATAAGCATTTATAAATAAACATTGAAATGTATTCATAACAACTTTTGTTGTTTTGTTTCACCTGGGAATCGCTACAGCAAATTTAACATTACACAAATATTCAAATAAATCATCACACTGCAGTGTAGTTATGGTTTTTCTTGCACAAAAGTAAGTTTAGCCAGTAGGCCTATTCATGATAACTTTATTGAACCTTGTTGCCACTAACGGCAGAGTGCAAATCAATATAGTCCAAATGAACAATGATTTAAACGCAACCTTAGAATCATATTTGCATTTTCATGTGCAGTTCCTCTAAAGAGGACTTTGCGGGGCTCTTTATATACAGTAATCAGCATAAATGAAATATTTTGACCTTCCTGTCTTGCATGACTGCTTTGCTTGTGAGTGAGTTTCCTGCATATTGTATGCTACCAAGAAGGGTAACCAATCTTATTTCTCATCAGCCATTCACATGGCAGGAAATATGTACTGTATGATAACTATAAAGTGTGTGTAGTCTTAATTAGTGTTTGTTTTGTTTATAAGTGTTAATGAGTTTCTAATGACCCCATATATAAATAGATAAATAAATGTGTCAGTAAACCAGCTGTTGAGGTGACAAGCCATCTGTATTACCTACGAGAACTGTTGCAGCAACAAACCTAAACCCATTTAGTACATGTATATACCCAGATTTTGTATATGTATTTTAATATGTTGTGTTTCTGTATGACTGCTGCCTAGTCCGTGTCTCTTGAAAGATATTTTTGATCTCAATTGGAATCCCTGGCAATATATAAGGTAAAATATAAAGGTAAAATATAAAGATAAAATATAAGGTAAAATATACAGGTACAATATAAGGTCAAATATAAAGTCAAATTTAAAGGTACAATATAAGGTATAATATAAAGGTAAAAATAAAAAATGCACCACAAATGTCAAAGTAGTTTTGGCTACAAATGTTTTCTGACATAACTCATGAGACATTTATTTGAACAGGATGAATAGGACATGATTGCCTGTACATGCCCCTGTAAGTAAGGAAGAATATACATGGGGAAGATGGAGCGTTGCTGTTATCGTCAGTGTTCACATGTACAGGACGGATGAAAAGATCAATTATTATTTAATGTTACGTTATACATGACGAGACAATGAAAACTCATCTGAAAACACCACGTGAGGTTAAATCATACTGTATTTCAGACACACATTTCAAAGCCATGTAATTATAAGATTTCTATAGTGGCTGGTAGATAGATGTACGCGTTCTCGAAGTTGTACAGCGCCAGACAAAGGTCTCTGCACACTGATTTGATTATAGTTCATCGTCACCCGATGTCTTTCATACGTATTCACCAGAAAGAGGCATACAGTATCTGAATTAAATCTGTTCAAGGTTTAGTTTTTGGAGAAACTCGGGCTGATGTCATGCACGCTAGAATAAAACTGGCAAATGAAAATGAAATGTTCTTGAATTTGTTTGAGACCTATAAGCGTAGAAGATGTGCGAAGACTGATGGCAATCAGTGCCTCCAGCGCTAAGAGCGCACAGAACACTTGCTGCTCTATGCCCCTGAGCCTCAATGAGCATGCAAAGGGGAGACATCAAAGCTGATGCCTGCAACTAAACCACTGATATTGGCTTTCCGTTTGATCTGGTTGGGTGGGGTGAAGACACGGTGATAGTCTGGCCTAACTGTAATTGAAATTTCAGTGTGACTTCATGGTCGCTACTGTTTAATGCTAACAATGTAATATGTTTTTTTGGTGCTCGCAGGGAGAATAAACAACTTCAAAGTCAAGCTATCGCTGACTACACTGAAGAAAACTATTTAACTTAAAGTAGTGGTAGTGTGACTGTATATGGTGTGCCGTAGGCTACATCGGGATTTGACAAGTTCAGTTATAAAATGGTCCCTGGCTTCAAAGCCATTCTTACTATGTTGCACGTATTCTGCACAAGTTAAATTAATACAGTATTATTATTAACAACTACTAACATGTAATTCTGGAAAACATGAAAAGGCAACAGGTATTAGACAAACCTATTTGAGGTCTTACAATTAGCTTGTCGTATCCTTTGGAGAACATTCATCAATATATAATTGTTCTGTGCTAGAACTGTTGGCAAAATTGGGACTATGCTGATCTTTTGTTCAATATTTAAAAATGAATGAATGCATTTTACTAATTGAACCACTTTTGACTAAAACCAAAAATAGGCATACCTTCTCCTCAAACAATTCACAAAAAACTGTACACACCCCATACGGGTAAACAGATATTCTTCTCTTTGGCAATGTAGTTACATACTGTACATTGTTGAGTTTACTCAATTAATTAATAACTACAGCAAAATGTGGTGACAGAATGTATCACAGTCCACCAGTCTGGACTGTTTCAGTCCTGGTTCCCCCAGTCCACGGTTTCACCTGCACCTCGTTATCGCTGCCCCATTGTCTGTCTTGTCCTTGTATTTAAGCCCCGTATTCTCTTGTATTGATGTGCAATCCTGCCGCTGTGCTTCCAGTTTGGCATGAACCTTTGAAGTTGAACCTGCGTGTGGAGTCCTACCCTCCTGCTCAACATTACAGAATGTTTGCTTGTGTTTCAGCTTTTAGCGTACTTGCTCTGATTATGTACCGTTAATTAGTTGCCATGTGACGTCCGTATTTGACTTTTGAGAAGCAGATCTGCGTTTTCCTTTCACTGTGAACCATGCCCTCTAAAATCATGATAATTTAATGGTTTGTAAGGGCAATACAAATGGATTTCAAGTTGACTATTCTCATACAGTAGCTCCAGTGTTAGATCTAAAGATACTGTTTAAAAAGGGTAGATGGAAACGGTATGCTGGCACTTTATTAAGCCAGAGACTGGAGATAGTGTGCTTGCAGCAGCCATATTCATCTCTGTCAGTTTGTTTAGCTGTGACATTTGAGATAGGTTGTCGCCAGACAAAGTGCTGAACAAATGCAGCATGCTTGGCTAGTTTTTTACATTAAACAGTAAAAAAAAAAATATTTAAAATGATCACAAATGACGGGGGCTACACACTACCGTGACTACCCATAATGGACCTGTCTCTTTGCGTGCACAGCGGATGTATATCACTGGTGACATCATTAGTGTCAGTCAGAAGGTATTCCCTCACTGTTGCTATTACGCCTGTTTCTATTAAGATTATTACTGATTTTAAGTTTTAGTCTACATGGACCGTAATGTTCTACCCCCCATATACACTAAACAGATACTGAAACAGGCAGGCGGGCACTTTGTTTTGTAACTACAGATGCAATGCAGGCATTGCGGTGGACGAATCTATTGTTAGCCCAGATTCCTATTGGAATTCCTGTTGTATTAGAACAATGTCTGACCCCTAAACTAAGCCATCTGCACTTGCCAAAAGCAGCGTGATACACATTGGCTGAAGTGCCTTTGACGTGTCTCTCCCGAATGGTTCTCCCCTTTAGGAGCTCCAGAGGGGCCTGGAGAGCTTGTTCGCCAGCAGGGGCTAATGATGCTTGATGGCCTGTGTGGAGTGATTATTTGGCTGTCCAGTGCCTGGGCTAAAAGCAGATCATTATAGGGGCCCTCCGCTCCCGCAACGCTAAAGCCACCGCTCCGAAAATGAGCTGTCACCGGGCTTGAGGGGAACGAAGCGTACCAGTCGCTATAGCGATGGTGGATGCCGCCACCGGAGATATCAGTGCTGCTAGAGTTAACACAATGCAGTAGCATTTAAACCGTGGCTTAGGATTTACGTACTTTGTGGCATCAATGATAAGTAGATACTGGTAGGCCAGACTCAGCAAATCAGTTATAAAGTTGTAATTATGTCAATAGACCATGCCTAATTAAAGTATTCTGATAGTTGGAAGAATTAAGAAAGAGTACCGTGGTATGATAAATGACCACTCTATGATAATTCTGAGTGAATCCATTTCCAGAATCGATGTGAAAACTAAGAATAAGTGATTGACTGTGTCCTCTAAAAATCACCCTTTCCATTGCCACATGCAATTGTTACTCTTTTGCAAGATATTGTAATTCACAAAGTCCACTGTTCGATTTGTGAATTGTCCGTGTGGGTGCTACAAGCCCTGAGAAACATTGTTGTATTGGTTTGAAACCTCTCCCAGACAATATTACTGAGTGGCTTACACTCTTCCCTACTCAGCACTCATTTGCTAACATGTCTGCCCCAAGCAGCGACACAGTTTTGGAGTACTGGAAGCTTTGTGGAATGTAACTTTACAGTGTTTATTGGGGATTTAATGACAAGTTAGCCACTAAGGATGCGATGACAGTTACTACTGGCCAAAAACAACAACAACCATGTAAAAAATGTGTTGATGCTGATAAAATTCTACGCTTGCCATAACTTGCCATTTCCATTCATACAGGACCTAAACCAGGTATCACCATGGTGAAAGTAATGATTGTTGTACATAAGGGAAGTTCTGGCATGGTTAGTTTATCATTTTCTTTTCATACACTATGGCCCACTCCAGTAAATAGTGTCATTAAAAGAAATAGATTCAGGGTGATGGAAAAGACAAGATATAGACGTTCTCATTAAACCACAACTGTCCTGTATGGAGGCTAAAACAGTGTCCAATCAAAAGAGTGCCACTCCTGTGATTAGCTAGCACAAACAACCTTGTTTGGCTCCTCTTTTGTTCCATGCAGTAGATTTGTTGCCTCAGCGGCAGGTGGGAATCTCAAGTAATGCTGTTTGACCTGCAGTAGTCTTGTGTCACTGTTTATGATTCAATTGGGTCCTTATGGGAGGACTATAAACCTTAAGCCAGTTGTTCTTAACAACACAGAATCCCCTTGTGTCAAATGGTCAGCCTGTCATACAAGGAGAAAGAAATAATGTGAGCTATTGAGAGCCTAAATGTCACCCTAGCATTCTGGTGACACTAATAGTTTTTGTTTAATAATGGTACGTGTCCTTACTGTAGCCAAAGACATTGGAAATCCATGGGCCGATCTTAGGGTGACTGTCATTTCTCTCAGGCTTAACAGACCAGAAGATGTTCAATCAATTATACAAGAAGAAAATCCAAATTAATATCCGAGTTACAATCATGAATCATTGGCCTGTCAGCATTGGTATATCATTTGGTATCACTGATATGGGTATGTTACTGATTGATCATTGTAGTCCCAATAGAATTATTCACCCTCATTTGTTTCTGAAATTTTTTAGTAAAGCAACTGTTTATTTACAAAGTGATGACGTTTAAAGGTAGACCTCTTACTGGTGTTATAACCCCACTAGTCTTGAAGAGCCAGCCTTTACTTGTGAAAGGTCAAGGATACAGCATTGGCTAACAACTACTTGAAACGGGAGGTATTTTGATTGACATGCACGAAGACCAACTAACTCAATGACAAAGTTGGATATTAAACTAGATTTAATTTGTTGGGAAACGTAAAGACAAGACTCTGGCTGTTTGCAGGAATTATACAGTAAATATGTTAGATAGTAGGCTATGGTTCCTGCTTAAAGTACATGGGAAAACTGAAAACTGAAAATAGCACTAGCATTGCATTGGATTGCACTGTAGAATTATGGATACATGGGAGTGAAAAGCAAACCATTATTTCCTACAAGGTTACCACCAGAGTTCCCCCCCATTTCAATTAGGCACATTTTGTTACTGGTAAGTTAACAATGTAATTAATCATATATGTAAACCTGTAAATAAGCAAAGGTCATTGTAAATGCATTGCAAAAAATGTCAGATTCTTCTGAATCTTTGGTTTTGTCCCAGAGTTTTGTCTGAATGGTAATCAAGGGGGGTGTTCAGTGCAATGCCATAATTAAGGACAGGATGCAGGGCTGAAAGCAGCACCTGGCTGCCTGCCATTTCACATCATTGCTTCCCAGTCCCGATGTCACTGACTGCTTTACTGCCTCATGGCGACCCACGGAATTGATAAAGTTGCGGTCCGGGTGGGTCGGGAACGAAATGGACGTATTTGTTATTGTTGAAAGAGAGTCACATAGGGCCAAATTGAAGGGGTAATGAGCCTCTGACGTCAGGGATGTAGAAACTCTCAACATCAATTCATCAGAAGCCATCTTTTGTTTTGCGATCAGCACCTGGGCTTAAATGTGCCCGGACAGAATCTGTTACCTGGTGTGACGTGGTTAACAGCAGCAGGCTCATTACTAACAATATAAACTGCTGACACATTTGTTGTGCAAAATGTATCGTAAGTGATATTTGTGAAGCAAAGCCCAGTGTTATGAATTATTGTCACGTTAAGCATGACAGTGACATGAAAATGACACGGTAAGCATTGACGTTGATTTACTTTACTGTATATTGAACAACGTCTCAGACATAAAACATCATAGTCATTCATACATCAAAACAAATTAATATTTATTATTTACATTGCATAGCAAATAGTATATGGATATGAACAATGAACAAGGTTGAAATAAAAAGTATTAATGAAGGAAGATAATGATTTTAAAAACCTCATCAGCCCCAAATATTACCATGCTACTCCTTAAAGAGGGGTCCTGACCCCGCAGTTGGGCAACCACTGATTTCGACACTTCACCTAATGGTGTGTTGTGCTGCTGCTTTTGAGATATGCTGTTACAGACCGTACAGCACATGGCACAGGTGTAACGAGAAGATGTTGCTGAAAACGAAAAAGAGAGAATAAAGCGACAAATCACTTGTACTGGGCTCTTGCCACCCACGCACAGAAGCAAAGAACAATGGCCCCCGTTAATGGAAGCATTAAACGGAACATAACAGGTCCTCGCAGAACAAAGAAACTAATGTCCTCACAACACCGACTGCACTCAATCAATTTCTTTGCCATCCTCGCCAACATCTGTCTTCAGGGCACTAGTCAAGGCAATTCTCTGGGTGTGAAAACAGGGCAGACCCCTCATTTCCCAGAGGCAAAATATATTAGGAACCTGACCCGTTTTTCTGTTTTTGTACTGTTGTGCAAATGAAATGTGGATGTTAACTTTCCATTTCTGTAGAATTGCTGTTGTATATATACTGTATCACTTCAAAAGAATGGCTAAATGAGCATGTCACACGAAAACCTGTGTTGTCACATGCAGATTATTACGTCTAACACTTATCTTAGGCAGAGAATCACATTAGACTTTAACTAATGCACTACATTAGCTCTCACTAGTGTCTACGCTTTAAGTATAGTGGACAAGGAAATTACAGTGGATTATTCTACGCTGTTCCTGGTTATTAGTTTCAAGTGAGACGTCCCTGCTTACTCATGTCCTTTAATTGCAGTTTACACTTTAGCGCGTGGGTGGCTGAGACCGCCAATGGGAATGAAAGACAAATAAAGATGGCTTGAGATTGTCATAATTGGGAGGAGCCGCAAAAAATTCCCGGCTGTCATTTCCTGGGTTTTTATTAGTTTGCAACTCAAGACGATCACATAGATGTCAATACTATAATAGCCTGCTGTGGGAGGAAGGAGCTATCGTGAGAAGCCAAGGAAAAGAATGATCAACCAGTGCCACAGAAGAAAATGTTACATATGCATGCTTTCCCGATGCCCCATAATCGTGCATTGACCTGGAGATCTCTGCTCGTATCTCCATTGTTGTGCCTGGTGTTGTACTCATATAAGAATGTTATGCCTGTGTGCGTTCTTCTTTTCAATTGATCTTATGCGGCCTGTTCTCTGTTTAATGACTGGCTGACTTCTCTTGAGGAAGCACTTCATTATGGCATGGTACAACAAGCAGAAAGACCGGCGGGCCACAGAGGGCTTTGTCTTGCGTACACAGGAACACGATTTGATCATGCAGAAATCAAATAGGTCTGCGCTTTGTGTTCACGCACATTTTGGCAAAGCGCACGTGTGTGCATTTGTGTATGTGTGTGTGTGAGAGAGAGTGCACTGTGTATGTGAGTACGAGTGATGGCAAATTATGTTTTGGCACTTAGTTTATGACGCATGTGTGCAATATTAGCCTTCAGACTCATATTCAACACCATTTATGACAGATGTTGGTGGTTAGAGAGTTGGTAAATGTTATTTTTCTTTATGGTAGAGTTTAGTCATATATTATTGTTATAGTTAAAGTTAACAATATATTTTTGTATAATATTGGCTCTTGAACAATAGGATATGTAATGGATAGTTGATGCCAGTCTAATATAATCAATAGAGAGAGAGAGAGGGAGAGAGAGACGAACATTTTACAAATTGTAATTGCTTGAAATCAAGTAACGAAGTAGGTCTAATCTAAGTAAGAGTGTCTAAGTGAAATTGTATTTAAAATAGATTAGTATTATAAAAAAGAAAATATTGTTATTTTCCTCTGTATTTCCGTAAAAAAAAGGTGTTTTAATTTAAATATATTTAAGATAAGTGATATTGTTTAAGGGGAATTGTAATATTTAAAAAAGAAAAGATTTCATGCAAAACTCTATTTACTCTTATCTTAAAATGGAAAAGGATATCATATACAGATTAACTGAAATTATTTTTATTTTTTTGCATTAATTATTATTATTATTATTATTTTTTGCATTAATTAGCATTATTATTATTTTCTTGTAATATCGTGTGTGTTCAATTGTGTATTAAAGACGGTAAACACTGCAGGATGTGGAGAAAATCTTCAATTGCAGTAAGTAAAGAGTCAACTGTACCCTAAATTGTGTTTTTTTAGCTGTAAACTAAATAATAGGACTGAATTTTGATGAGACACGTCATTGCTGGTTTTCAAATTCTATGGGTTGATGAATGTCTATAATGTCTATATGATAATGTCACGTCATTCGTTTTATATCGCCCAAGGTCCATGCTTACATACATGCTGGTTTCCGTACTTTTGTTGCGCTATAGTGCGTCAGCTAAATCAGTTGGCAGAGCCATGCTAAGAGAGTACTTTGGAAGTTCGACATGTTCAACGGTCACGATTCATGGAGAGGCAAAACCTAAGGCAAAACAGAGATTGGTGGCCAATTTGAGTCGCTATAGATATATATAGATATATATTTTGAGGCTCCACAACGCGACTCTCTTTACATGGCTCTGGTGTCTGGTTGGTGGTAATGGCCCCTCCCCTTCCCTCACTCAGCTCATTGACTTCGTTTTAGATTGTTAAAGAACATGTTCTTTCCATGGCTCTGATTTTAGCATAAGTTGTACAATGGAGTCAGGCTCAGAGGTGGGGTGCGGCTACGCTTTAAAAGCAAAAGTAAAAAGTCAGGCATAACGAGAAATAGCGTGGAGCTAGCTATATTCACTGATGACGTAAGCATCAATAGGTGTCTACTGTATAGCAGCATGATGTCCACGAAGCCCTGTTGCCAATACAATATGCTGTCTCCATGTTCCAGATGTGGGGGAAAAAAACACTATTCGACAATCAGAAAAGCAGAGTAATTCCACAAAAGGGAATTTCCATTGATGTTTATGTGGATAATTACTGTAATCCGGTCCAGCATTAGATGTTGGTGTTAGTGTTTGCAAAAATGAGCATGGTTATTATATGACTACTTATGATACATTTGTTGCAGGTTGAAAGGCTCCGACGCTTCTGAATAACATGCAGCTAACGCACGCGGTGTTATTCTGAATTAACAGCAGTTCTCTCATTACAAAGCCTTTACAATGAAGTCTGCTATTAAGATAATTGGCACAAGCTTTTAAAATATGTTTAAATCCCATGTTCCAAAATGGTTTTGTTTAGTTTTTTTGTTATGAAGCATTGCTGATGGCTCACATATGATAAAATAATGTAAACAAATTGGTTTGGGGGCAATAACTGTCCACGGAGCATTTATGTCGTATTAAGGTTTCATGAAAGTCCTCCACTACCCATTGGAGCGGGTCAGAGATAATTAGCCTCAAACATCGAGTTTGATTACCATCACTTTATGAAAAGACAGCATCAACTTTTACAGGGTTTGAATGTGTGAAACAGTCAGGTGACTATTTATAGCTGCTTTGTCACGGCACAGATGCATCACATCCAGCATTTTCACGTTAACATGCGTAAATTAAACTAAATATGTAAAAACTTAAACGTGTCACACCATATGAGTGGGGGTTTACCAATAGTGAATGAATGATGTGCCTGTCTAACCTTGTTTGCCCAGTTGCGCTTAGACAGTGAGATCATTGACCCAAAGTTAAATATGGGTGATAGGTTCTCAGTCAAACACTCAAAAACAAAGATGAACAGGTATGTGTCTTTATATTTGATATTTATGTAACCTTTATTTAACCAGGCAATCTGTAATTGCAGACCCTGTGACTCTCAACATTTTTCATCATAAGCTCATTCTTGCCAGTGTGCACTGTGTGTTTTTTCTTATCTGCTTTCGCGTGTCGGGGAGCGTGATAATGACAGGGCTGTACGGCGACTTTACCTCACCCAACTTCCCCGGCCCCTACCCGGACAACCAGCACATTGTGTGGAACATCACAGTCCCGAAAGGCCACAGAATCAAACTGTACTTCACTCACTTCAGCATGGAGCCCTCTCAACGGTGTGAATACGATTACATCCAGGTACATGTGCATCCAACTGCTTTACAAGCAGCCTATTATTCCGCTGTTCCATGTTTACTTGCCATATTACCTTTGACCCCGTCAAATAAGGTCTTGGCGGAGGGCAACGAAGCCGTGAGATTCTGCGGTGAAGGGGATAAAAGCCACGAAGCCGCCCCCAGGAACACTGTCATTCTTTCCGCTGGAAACGCCATGTCAGTGGTCTTTAGAAGTGACTACTCTAATGAGGGACGATTCACAGGCTTTCGAGCATTTTACACTTCTGAAGGTGATGTTGACAGCATGCTGTCATTCTGGCCAGAAGCCTAAGTACACCTTAGTGGCGTCAATGTCATTCTCCAGAGTTTATTAGGCTTGTTATTGAATATCATGACATTGTTAAAAGAAAAGTAAGCAATGTTAATAAGGTTATTTGTAAATTAATATTCAAATTAAGGGCTCAACTCTAGAATCAAATTACTGACAAAAAAATCTATACAAACTCAGTTAGACTTGCACCATTAAAAGTATATTTCCAATTCTAAACTGGGTAATTGACCATTTTGAGGTAGGTTATATGTTTTTGTTATGTTTTTCAGACATAAATGAGTGTCTGGGTTTAGTAGATGGAGAGGCAGTATGTGATCATTTTTGCCACAATTATATTGGCGGGTATTACTGCACGTGCAAGCTAGGATACCATCTCCATGACAACAACAGATCCTGTACTGGTAAGGACAATGCATGCCAACACTTAAGGGTATAGTCAGTTATTGCAAGCTAAATGTAAGTGAATACACTTTTTTTTGGGTCATATTCACCAAATGTCTCCTTGCATTTTGCTATCTTACCGTTCTCTGTGCGTAATGAAAAAAATAACCTGATACAGCCCTGGCTCTGTAAATAGGAACATAAACAAAGTGGTGAACACCGCTCACATCACTAAGCTTTGCTGCTTCACAGTGTGTTTCAATGTGTGAAGCAGCGCTGTGGAGGGTTATTGTTTTGATTTAAGCTCAAAGTTACCAAGCGTTCTCGAGAACCATGCCTCTGAGAGACATGTTTATCTCAGAACACTTCCAAGAGGCTGTAAATTGAGTCCTCCAGTACCTGCATAGTTAGTGACATTCCGGCATAATCGGCACAACATGTTTATCACTGTGGCATTAAATAACATCAACAGGTTAAGATGCATGAGGTCGCTTTGTCAGGTAGAGGGTCTGATGTGCAAAGTTATGACACCAATTTCAAAAGACGGGAAACTATTACCCGTTCAGAATGTTAAAATGTACTGATGTTTTCAGAAAGAAATTATGATAAGAAATATCATATTTTTGATACGGCCAGGGTGATGAGTAATGTAAGGCAGATGCATGAGGTAGCTGATCTCAGCCAGCTGTTGTAAGGAAAGGTTAATTACTGTCAGTTCCTACGGAAGAAGCGACCTCACAAAGGACCTGATAATTGATATGAGTTTGCAGCACTAACTGTGCGCTGATGCTAGGTAATTAATCACAATTACGAGCATGGATGTGCCTTAAATTGTTATTCTTTGCCAGAGGAATAAGTGTGACAACACAAATCATGCCATGAATAGGCAAAAACGATGATCTGCCTTCAGAATTTGCTAATTATATGAATTATAGCAACTCGGCCTCTTCGTAATATTCATTTGTTGCTGTCTGAAACCACATCTGCGTAGTTGCCAGTGCAATAACCTACTCAAAATTAATTTCAACCTTTATTAAGCTTGACAATGTCTCAACTGGCTTAAAAGGTATGGACAAATCTTTCTGCTTCGGCTAATGGCATACACGCAAGACCCGTAACACAATGTATTACTACAACTAATACTTAAACACAAATAAATACAAGGCCAGTAAGAATTAAAGGCAGGTCAGTCATTATTGCTAACTGAGCTCAAATCAAAAGAGTATCGCTCCGCGGCCCTCCGTGGTGGCACCTCACATGTCGAAATGCATTGTGAAGAAATGTGTAGTGCTTTGTTGATAAGAGCATTAGCTGACTATACCTTTAAACAACGATGGCAGCCTTGAACTGGAGCGTGTACTGTACAAAGCCAGTCTGAGGATATGTGTGTGAGCCTTCTCTGCAGTTCCATGCCAGAGCCAGGTTCTGACGGAGACTTCAGGGATTCTGACAAGCCCGGGCTACCCGGGTCCCTACCCACCCATGAGCCACTGTGACTACACCATTCGCCTACCCCAGGGCTACAGGCTGACCCTAGATTTCCTGGAACCCTTTGATATAGAAGGCCACCCAGAAGCTCCCTGTCCATATGACACGTTGAAGGTAAAGTGATTCTATTTGACTCTCTGCCACCTTGGGGTAGATTAACGTTTAGCATTTGTTTTCAGAGGGCACTATAATGCTAAAAAATGCTAGTGTGCACCATTATTTAAGCATTAACACACGAGAGGGAGTGCGTTGAACTGAATATCCGCACGGCTGTGATTCAGTCGTAGGTACGAGGCCATAGCGTACAGCAGGGAGCTCATTGTTCTTTTTTTCAAACCAAAAAACACAGTTTGCTTAATCTAAAATTTATGTTGGATTAAAAGGTTGTGGGAGGCGTCTGAACTGAATGTGAACAAACACAAGGCTTTATTCTGAAGGTACAGTATAATATTGCTAAATTATGCCCGTTACTGGCTACGTACCTAGCTGTTGAAGCTGTTGAATGCTTATTCTGTAACGGCAAGAATAGCATACAGCCAGCGTTCTCATGTTGTGAATACGGTACAGTATACCCTTGACTAAAGAAGTTGATGCCTCTCTGTAGAACGCTGTTTGACAAGGTAAATTAATTTGGTAAGAAGCACACTGGAGTGTTATTAGGAATATGAGAGAGAATATCACAGAACGTCCCACAAGCTACAAACGTTTGTCAGACATACGCAACAGTAACCAATGGGGGAGGTTCTTACAGCCTGAGTCGGAAAGGTCTATAAAGGAAAGGTTGCACTGCCAAGGCTGAGATGGTGTTTTGTGGTGTGTGTGTGTTCCTAATTACAGTGTAGAAACAGCACATTATTGTTAACACAAAACAAACAGCCAGTGAGTAGATATTCTTTAATATGACAAATTAGCATACAAACACTGACTCTATATACAATTGTTTTAAACATTATAGGCAAGGTCTGTCATTCTCGAGAACACTTTCTCTCTCACAAGCTCCTCCCGCCAACACACACATTGGAAATGCATTGCGAAGCCTAAAGGTCATTGTTGTTGTGAGTGGTGCTTGTGTTCCCACTTATGGAGCCAGAGCACGCAGAGAGAACGGCAAGCTGGCGGAACGTATGCGAGAATGTGGTTGGTGAATTTGATAAAAGGTGTATTATCTTAAGACTATAGGTTACCGTTAATATAGCCACCGGAAGCTTATATTCCCTATGTACAGATATACTGGAGTCATGGCGTCCTGAGCAGAGAACGACATCACACTCTGTCTCGTCTGTGTGTTGTCATCTAAGATGCTCGGTTCTTTCTTTTCATATCCATGGCATGAGTGCATGTGAATGCAGGTTAGTGCATGTTAGTGCATGTTAGTACATTAGTGCATGTGAGTGCATGTGAATGCATGTTAGTGCATGTTAGTGCATTAGTGCATGTTAGCATATTTGGTACATGTGGTACATGTTAGTGCATGTTAGTACATTAGTGCATGATAGTACATGTTAGCATATTTGGTACATGTGGTACATTTTAGTGCATGTCAGTGCAGGTTAGTGCATGTTAGTGCAGGTTAGTGCATGTGCGCGAGCTTGGCCCACAAAGCATTTGTTTTGGTCTGAGATGCTTGTGCTCTGTTGTGACACCTAGTGGCAGAACGTGTCATATCGAGCGACCCTAAGACCATACACAGCTGATGAATAACAAGCGTATTCCTCCCCATGCCTGCATTTACGGCTTGTCCTGCAGGATTTATGGCCACGCGAGTTTCCGCATATTTCATCCCAGCTGTGAGGCAGTCAGTCAGTCAGCGGACACTTTATCATTTACGTCGCGCGCTGTAGCCCGGATACGCTTCGAGGTTTGACGTGTTGTGCACTCTGCGATGCCCCTCTGCATTCCACGGTAGCAACGTGGTTATTTTAATTGCTGTCACCCCATTGCCAGTCTGGCCGTTCGACCTCTGACCTTTGAAGGTTTTTTTTTCATCTTTTGTTTTTCGCCACTCTCTCAACCCCTTGAGAATGCTTTGCCAGGACAGCAGCTGTTTCTGAGACTCAAACCAAGTCACCTAGACATTTCCTCCATATTCTGACATTTGGTGTGAACAATAACCAAATCTATGCAGGCACACTTGTATTATGCATTGAGTAGGCCAGCTGCCATATGATTGGCTGATTAGACATGTTCATGAATGGGCATACGTGCAGCGTGTATATGGAGTCAACACAAGC
This sequence comes from Forbesichthys papilliferus, assembly GCA_025399855.1. Lineage (NCBI taxonomy): Eukaryota > Metazoa > Chordata > Actinopteri > Percopsiformes > Amblyopsidae > Forbesichthys > Forbesichthys papilliferus. The sequence continues at coordinate 4,405 of JAODOY010026995.1, read as the reverse complement.
ATCCTTTCTGATGTTCCCATAAGGTTTCAACAACAGGACAAGAGTACGGACCCTTCTGTGGTTCAACGCTCCCGGGCCACATTGACACGGGAAGTTATGAAGTCCACATTAAGTTCCGGTCTGACCAAAGTGGGAAAAACAACGGCTGGCAGATAAAGTACAACAGCACCAAGGCTTAAAACCAACTGTGAGGCCAAAGGCTACTGCAGGTCTACAGTGGCAATAGTTTTTCAAACATTATTGGGCATCTATTGCTAAAGGATGCAATTAGCCTATTATTTGCCTTGGAATGACACTGGCATTGGAACTACTGGTACATTTATTTAAAACTATTTTTATCTTTCAATAAGTACAATGTGTTGTGAGCAATAAAAAAAACAAGCAATAATATTATATATTGACATTTAAGTAAATGGCTCGAACAATTATAAAAATAATAAAATAACCAGATGAAAGATATTAATTTGCCTGGGTGATCTAACCGCAGCAAGACTAACTTTATTCTGATTGAAGAAATATTAAATGAATGCAGCTAAGTAAAAATGTCAAAGCATTTGTTTCCTGTCTGAAATGTGGTGGATTGTGGCCGTTTAACCTTCATACATTATGCAGCTTGTTCTGAGCACGAACGCCCCACAGATGTCCATCAATCACTGTGATCTTCTCTAATCCCACCAGTGCCTCTTCTGTGGTGTTTGCATTCACCGTAATATGTAATTTACAGGGATAAAATGAAGGTTGTCCCTCACAATGTTTCTGTACCATCAACTATTTGATTTATATAGTGCAGATGCAATATGAATCTTTTTTTTTAGTTAAGAAAAAGAATAAGGGGAAACTGTATCTACATTTCAGCTCAGGTGGAGGCTTTTTCATCTTGAAGGACATCCTTCCTTGGCAAACAACATCCATGTCCATAGCACACCATGGCACTTCCAATGTCTTTACACCAAAACCATCTGACCATGAGCTGACGTACAGTATATGAATTTGTCTCACAAAACATCTGTTGAGTGCAGTCGACCGACAATATGGGGCAATGTAGCATCCAGGCTAGATACTATTTAGACCCAATCATACATCAACATTTTTTTTTGTTAATTATTTCTCTGCACCGTCTAAGCAGCTAAGCCCGCAGCTCCCCGATACAGTCATCCTATGTGAGCGCAGTCACAGGAAATACGCACAACATGAAACCCATTACCTAACTGCGGGGACATATTCCGCAGCTGCATGCCGCCAATAGGCTCGTAGTCAGAAAAGCACATCACATGTTTTGTTCCATGAGATTACAGCATACAAAGAAATATAAAAGGACGTTGATTGTGGCAACATTTGCATATTATTTGTGTCTATATGCATTAAATTAAAACACTTACAGGACTGTCAGCAGTGGACTGGTTTATTTCATCCGACCCATCCTGTTTGCTGGAACATCTCACACCGACACACTTGTGGTACAGTATAAAAATAGTTTTAATCATACACACACGGGCACACAATCAGTTTATACATTTTCCCCAACAAAGATGTCTAAAATATTCTATTACACTTCATTCTAACTAACCGAATTCACATCCATCTTAAACAGAGTGCCGGAATATATTGCAGAATTCTGCCATGCTGAAAAGCGTGCAGAAGTGCAGACTTTTTGACTATACATAGCAACTCCCTAAATATAACATTTTAGTAAACATGTCAGTGTATAAATTGAAATCCCAGACCCAAATCTTAATCCCAACGTGACACATCTTCAGGATGTTTGAGGATGCTTTTGCATAAGGATTCATGGTTGCCATTGTTCTTGGGCTAGATTTGGTTCATGACGGGCTCTAGAGAATGAGATCCATGAGTCACGCGCAGAAGCATACTGCACGCACACAAACGCACGCACGCACACACACACCTTATGCCACAGCCGCTCAAGAGCAGGCTATGTAACCATCACCATTTAAAACGCACGCACTCACTCACAGCCTAACGATTTTCAATCATCACTTGTTGGAGAATGCAGTTTCTGTGCAAATAACTTTTGTGAATCAACTTGTTCAATTACTCAACGATGGAAATACTTTGTAAACACCATTCACATTGAATCCCCTCTACACCACAACAGCTGGAATGTTAATAAAAATAAACTACAGCACAGGAATAACTTTCCTTGTAAACAACAATTTGGACTTTGCTTTACTTAGAAGTGCACTCTCCTTAAAGCCCGGCGTGAAAGCTATTAAGCCTACGTGGCATGGAGTATCACACCTCTAGGCGGGGGGTGGGAGATGGACAACACAACACAAAACAACACAAAGAGCGTCGAGGCCATGCCTATTCCGGGAAAGTCACAAGACGATCGACACGCGACGAGCGCGACTCAAACATCAGCCTCATTAGCATCCATGGCTGATGTGGCAGCAATACGGACGTACCGGGCCCTCACTCAGCCTTGCCCATCTTCAAGCGCTTGGGCTGGGTGTCGTCGGTGCCGGGCGGCGCTGGCGGCGTGGAGGTCAGGCTTCCCAGGGACTGCATGGCCTGGAGCTGCTGTAGCCTGGAGTTCAGCTCCGCCTCACAGGCCTGCAACAGGCCGGACGTCTTCTCCCAGTCCCAGCCCAGCACCTGCATCATGGCCGACGCCCCCTTGGCCACCACCATCTGTGGCATGAGTGACAGGGCTATTAGACCAGTTAGGACGAAGCCATAGCACTATGACCATATATGGACTTCCACCATCTGTGGCATGAGTGGCACACCCAGGGGGGCAGGGTCTGACTAAAGAGAGCATTGTTTTGGTGGCGTGTGTTGTGCGGGAAGAAAGCTGTAGTTCACGGAGCAGTTACACACCGAACTACAGATTACTTTGAAGTTTCACAACAAACTGAATCATTCTTGACTTTTATATAGACACACATCATATGTGTACTTCAAACGGTATCTAAAAATAATGTTATTCTCGCCATTGACTACCATACATATTTTTTCAAAACTACGGTCCTATAATGCGGAAGGGACTTCTGCTCTCTAATACGGTGGTCCGCGAGACTTGCCTGCAGCTCGGCAGTGGAGATCCTGGTCTCGGGGTTTGTCTTGCCCTTCAGTACCATCAGGGTACGGGCAATGAATCCATGGGCACCGTCCATCTCCTTTGCATCTGGTTCATCCCTGCCATCAGTCACTAGAAGCAATGGGAAGACTGGGTTATTTCCCTGGCCTGGTGCTTAATAATAAAGATATAGTAAATAAGGTTTGAAAAAAATGACGAAATTACACTATATGTATTAATAAATGTATGTACCATTCCATACCATGTGTATGTATGTATTATATTTTAGCATAACCCAAATTATGATTCTCTTGTGTAGTAAATCCGGTTGCAAAATGCTTTTACAGTTTTTGGGAACATTTTTAAATCATTATAAATTAGTTTATTGACTAATAAAATTGGGGTTGTAATAAACAGTAGGTCACGTGACCTGAAGGTTTTAATTGTATAAGCAACCGAAAAGAAGAGCTGTGACTGTTGTATAAAAACAGCAACAATGGCTCCCCCTAGTGGAAAGGAGACAAAGGCACATATCATTTGTGTCAATATCACAGTTTAGGAAACGATATCTGGTGGTTTAATCAAAATATAAAATTACAATAAACATATAAATAAATAACAAATAAAACACAAAAGCAGCCTGTACCAAATATGTAAGCAGCGCGCAGACAGCTAAATCTATCACGGATGGCCTGAAACAACGTAAAATTACCCAAAAACTGTTCCTGCAGAAATACCGTTTCTCTCGGGCCTCAGATTGATCGTAGGTACTTGGGAATTAATGTAATATACTCATTACCCCAGAGATAAATAATGGTAAATTAGAGTATGGTGAAATCTGAGGACCTCCCCTCCCATTGTCTTGCATGAAACGCTGGGTCATTCTGCATAAAGGGTGAAAGGTCACCCCCGCCCGCGGAGGTGTCGTCCGTTGGAACCGCTCTGTGAAATTATATTCTCTCTGCCGGAAGCGTTGCATTGTTGCTTCCATTGAAATGCAATACAATGCTCCATCTTGTTGTTCATATCTCTGTCTGTACCTTCCTGGCCACGGTGGCAGGCCTCCTCTGCCTGCTGTGCATCCTCCTTCCTCACTGTCTCCAGGTAAAGCTGGAGCAGCTCTTTGGACTGGCGCTCCTCCTCCCTCCGGTCCAAGACCCTCTGGAGGGTCTCCTGGAGGTTCTGGACCTTCATCTCAGAGAAGCACAGCTCAGTGGCCAAACGGGAGCTGCAGATGTCCACCAAGCTCTGGAGCACAGCAAGGAAAAAGTGTGTTAAAGGCACAGAGTGTATACATACACAAAGTGTATACATACACACACACACACATACACACACACATATATATATATATATACATATATA
>JAODOY010026984.1:5519-23206 GCA_025399855.1 Forbesichthys papilliferus | reverse complement strand
TTCTGTAATATAATAATAATAATAATAATAATAATAATAATAATTATTATTATTATTATTATAATAATAAACTTTATTTGTAGAGCACCTTTCATACACAATGTGCAACTCAACCTGTTTTACAGTTAAAAACATCTGAACAAAGGAGGAAAGGAACAAATTAAATTAAACAAGAAGAAATAAGAAACAACATAAATCTAGGTAAAAACCAAGGAATTAATAAAAAACATTATTATCTGGGTTTCCACCCAACCTTTAAAGGGCCTTGTCCCCCGGGTGTTTTATCCCCTCTTTAAAGGGCCTTGTTGCCCCGGGTGTTTCATCACCTCTTTAAAGGGCCTTGTCCCCCTGAGTATTTCATGTAATCTACATTAGTATTATTATTTTTATCCAACGTATGATAAAAAAATATTGTAAATATTATTAAAATAAGTATTAATAGAATAATAATAAATAAATAAAAATGATTATTATAAGATTAATAAAATAATAATAATAAAAGTGAATAAATAAAATAAAATACATGACAAACTCCCATTGTGAATATCTGTCTCTCAGGAGAAGTCAGAATGTGTCCTTGGAAAAATAGCAAAAGGGAGGAATAGAGCATGGAGCGGCAAAAACAGTCGCTTTGCACCTCGCGGGAGTTCACCTTCATGAGAACACAGCCTCGCGCTCCGAGAGCCACCACCATCTTGCTAACGCAACAAGACTATTTTGGCTCCGCTGTGAATTCACAGCCCCGGTGTGAGTGTTGTTGTTTCTTTGAAGGAAAATAAAGTAGTTGTCAGATCAAATGTGTCTTTCAACACAGCCTCTTTGATAATGTCGCTTCTCCAATTAGCAACACACACAAACAACACCAATGTCAAGTTTGAAATGCTAATGCTAATTTCTGTTAGAAGTCACCTATCAACATCCACATATAGCAGTTGCACCATTGCAGTGACTGAGATTTCTTTCCGATGTTTACACACACACACGCACACACACACACATTACACAAATATATACACAAAAATAATACACAAAGCTATCACCGTGACATCACCACAAACTAATACAAAGTGCAACATAACCAAGGGACATGTTTAAAATAGTCTACAAAGACCAAAACAGAAAACAACTAAAAACAAAACACAATTAGCTTCATGTAGTGTGCAAATGGATACACGTAACACCATGCACGGTTCCTAAATGAAATAGCCTATACCGTGAAAACATTAGTGTTATTTGAGACATTTCAGCATAGTGTGTGTGTGTGTGTGGAGGGGGGGGGGGCAGTAGCAGTTATAGAGCCTCTTATTAGATTGGGGATTTGAAGGTCACTGTTGGGCCATGCGGGTGCAGCACCGACGTGCCGGGACGAGGCCTGAGAGACCGCACGTTGGAGTGTGCGTCGCAACGAGGTCAGGCAGAGGAAAGCTGGACCAATCGCTCATATTCCAGAGTACAGTATTTTAAACACATGATGTGAAGGGCACCCTTTCAGTACAGCACGCGCTCCGCACAGGACTTGCTTGGTGGCTTGCTTGGGCCCGGCCGCCTTCATCCCCCAAGCCTCCGCTCGCGATGTGCTTGAAGGTGCCCGTGTGTTGTTCTCCTTAAGGAGAAGACTGCAGGGTTTGGGGCAGGGTGGAGTGTTAAGGCGTGACTTCATTTACACCTTTTCTAATCACAATTCGTTTTGGGGTCCTGCAGGTCCGGCAAAACCACTAAAGCTTAAAATTATTTAATGAATTGTTTAAATTTATTATGATTTATTTAATGATCAGATCCTGCTTGCTATTTCACTCATGTAACTCACGTTAAAAAATGATCAAGTGAAGTGCCCTTAATCACATTGAAGCACAGTAAATTGATCAAGGGTAAGAACATTTATTTAAAATATTATTTTAAGTAATATATATATCATATATTTTTGTGTGATTATGAGATGCCGTGAAGGCGGTTTGATTTTATTATATATACACTCTATATATAAAAATACACACATATAGTGTATATGTGTGTATTTATTTATTTATTTATTTACTTCAAGCTGGACTAGAGTTCTATATGTGAAATGAACAATTCTTTTCGCTCCTGGAGGAAGTTAAGTCATAAAAAGAAACTAGACATCAATCCCACTTCCTGTTTTCTCCCAGGCTACTAGAAGCTGCTAGTATCTGCAGCTGTGTCAGCCGACCATCCTCCACGGTTCCATATTTATTTTTGCATGTTCTGGAGCATAACTAGACGCTATAGATGAAAGTGTTGTGAGAACTTTTTGCCGCTGCCTCAACAGTCAAGCTGTATTTGGCTTGGCACAAATCATGGCATCCCTGGTCTCAAGTTCTGGCTCAGTGGTTCTCCCGAACACACAAGGAGCCATGCGATGTAATTAACGCAGGTGGATTTTACGTAATCACGTGCACGTACAGTAACACACATCTTTCCCAACCGACGCCATAGCAATTCGTTCAAATAAAGTTGGGTAAATGCTTTGCTAAAAGCTGGGTGCTCGTGGTTTAATTGCTTTAGGCTGTCTGGATTTTTTAATTAATGCGCTTTTCATATGGCAAATAACAACACTAATGTAATTAAATGCAACAGAGATCATGAGAGGTTTCAGTTATTTATGTCACTCCCCTGAGGTTGTTAAGCTTCAAGGGAATAATTCATGAAACTGAGACTATAGTGCCGCACGCACGCACACACACGCACGCACGCACACGCACGCACGCACACGCGCATGCACGCACACGCACGCACGCACGCACACGCACGCACGCACACGCACGCACGCACACGCGCATGCACGCACGCACACGCACGCACACAAGCACACACGCACGCACGCACGCACACACGCGCACGCACGCACACGCGCATGCACGCACGCACACACGCACACAAGCACACACGCACGCGCACACGCACGCACACAAGCACACACACACACACATGCACACACACACACGCATGCGCACGCACGCACACACGTGCACTATTCCGAGAGGAAGCCTAAGTACATCCAGCTCTATTGATAAAAGTAAGACAACAGCAGGATTCCTCCAGTCCAGAGCTCTTAGCATATTATACCAACAGTAAACACATTATCTTGGAGGAGCCGATATAGAGAATGACTCGCTTTAGAACATGACAGCTCTTCATGCAAGTTGTGAACATGCTACTACCCCACGTTCTAGTTCCTCTGTTGACTATGTCTCCTTGCTGTTATTTATGGTGTCTCTTGTCCTTGTCTTCTTGTTGACTTGGTATGTTTCTCTTTTGTATATTTCATTCATTTATTTATTCACTTTTTTATTTTAATTTAATATAATATTTTTTTTAATTTTTTTTAAATATAATTTTTATTTAATATAATATATTATTTTTCCTTTATTCCCTTCACCACAAGAGACATTTCGGCCTCCATTGTGAATAAGAATGTGTTCTTAACTGCTTTCACCTAGTAGAGTAAAGGTCAAATAATTACAACTTTGAAATGTTCTGGCATGATACAGGAAACACACAGAGACAGGTGTGCAAACCCTGGCAGGTGTCAATGTCCCAATAGGCGTAGCCTCTTGAAGCCATCCTTCAAGGCCACCTTTCACTTCCTGCGACCCATTCCTTAGCGGCTTATTGGTGGCACACATCTGACTAGAAGGTTGAGGGCTTCCAGGGGCTTCAGACCTTTAAATTAAGTCCTGTCTCCTGTGGTTTCCCAGTAGGTCGGCGAACAAGCTGTTACAGTCAGAAAGCGTAGAATAAAGTCTGCTCAACGTATTTTTCATGGGGCAGCTTTTGCATTCCGACATCGTTTTCGGTTGGGCTGGAAGCAATAACAGTTTTTGATCAGTATTGCCCATAGCCATGGTGGACACTCTTATTCACAGAGGAACACTGCGTGCATAATGTGCCTCTATATATAGTTGCATAGCTACTGTAGTGAATGGTTGGGTGTTCACCCTGGGACAAGGAGAAACCGCTAGTTGCCTGTCATTCACTTGTTTGACGTGAGCTATTTTCAACATATTTCTTTTTTTCTGCAACCAAAAGCTGCTTTTGGCATCACACCTCACCAATCTTAAGCCATGCTGCATTCAAATCAATGTAGGTTCATAGCATCGCTCCCTAGTGCCGCATCTCTGTGTAAACAGCACTTTAAACTGCAACCTATTTAACGACCTGTTGCCTTTACCGTAAAAATAATTGCAAATAAAGGTGAGATATGGGTTGAACCATAGTTCAAACCTGACATTAACTGAAGCAACCTCTGCCTAATTAAAATACATATTTATTAACAATAGCTTTGGAACCTCAACCTCCATAATAGACCTAACACTAAACTAAATATTGATGCAGTAACTGCAGCATTTGGAAATGGTATGAGAATACCACATTTACAGGTTTAATTGGGAACTGTAGACCTTACCAAAACAAAACCATAAATAGTTACTTAGTATTATTTAGTTATGCGCATGGGAAGGTCAACATGGGTGAGGAACCAATATCCATGATAAGATACATGTTTGCAAGAGTGACTCATACCATTCAGCCTGTCTCTTCTTCTACGTATATTCTTCTACTACTTCTTTTTCTACAGCCCTGCAGGTGTCGAGCCACGGCCATGTTGGGACGTGGTAGCTCCAGGAAAGACACGGCCATTGATGTGGAGGACGCCGGGAATCACGGCAAGAGGCTGATGATAGCTGATGGAAGAGTGAGACGAGTTGAGCACAATGTTAGGAGGCTATCATTTAGCTATCCTCAGTCAGAAATAGCCTATGTACGTCCATGGTAAAGACAATTTGTATAGAAATTCTCCTTCTGCACAACGATTATGTGTGAAAGGTAATTTCTTTTTGTTCAAACTATTGAAACATCAGCTTGTTTTGTGATTCTTTAGTTTTCAGATTTAGCTTTAAGAAATATAAATGGAAAATGTTTTAAATATCTACAACACTACAATTTGAATATAATGTAAGACACTTTCTCTATACTTCATCCCATGTGGCTATTCTATACCATGCAAATGTATATATATTGTTAGTGTATGGATCTACATGAAGGAAAGAAAGCAATACAATTGAGAAAAAAAAAATATTGCTTTAAATGCGTCCGTAATAAGCATTGTGAATATTTGGAACACCTACAGCGATAATTATATTGTAATAAATGTTACATTAACTAATTACCTCTCTATTGCAATGATTTCTTGATGAAGTCTTGATGATGAAGTCTTGGGATCACATTTCATTTTTGTCTGTTCATTAATTGTGTCTTTAATTATAAAAGAGAGGTTTTTGCATTAATCAAAGAAACGGGCTGCTTTGTAAGCCCTGGGGGCATGAGAACACTTGACTCAAATGTCAGAAGATGTATATTTTGGTTGTTTGTTGCTTTATATATTTTTTCAGAACAGCAAAATGTCAACTCACAATCCAGTTAATTTTGCATTCATGCCATTGGGACTATTGTTTGTACAGAATCTAATTCTGGATTATTGTACCCCATCCACCCCAAAAATTAAAGATACTGTGTATCAAACCTAAAGGTCTTTTGCACAGTCTGCAATATGCATCAGTCAGTTTAGCAGGAAAAATAATGGCTTGCAGACCTTTCTTGTATTTGAGTGAGCAGGCAAATTTACAAAGAGATTCTAAATCATTTCTTAGCGTAATGGATGGCGTAAAACAGAGGGGGGCCGAGGTCTCATTTATTAACGTGAAATAGCCAAGCCAGAATTCATTGCGCATAGAAAGAGACCTCCAGCTGTTTTCTTCATTGTCTTCCATTTTCCCAGGTTGTGTTTCTTATTCTTCACAAAAGCGGTAAGCACTTCAGATCCCAGTATGAAGCACCTCGCTCATAGAGAAAAGAACACGAGAGGCTGAGTACAACACCTTACTGTTGTTTTTAAACCTTGTCTTGTGCATCTGTGTTGCTTTTAACAACACTGGATATCATTTGATATAATGCGTGTGATATACAGTTAAATATATATCTTTTTATCTCTTCAATATCAGTGTCATCTGTAAGGTGATAATATGGATGTGTGATATTTTTACAGTACAACAAAGTAACCTTTAGAGGACGTGTCTGGGTAATGTAGGTTCATGATGTGTGATAAAGGAACGTTCTTTATTGTAGGCACATATATTAAAAAAGAAATGGCTCAATTCAAATGGATAGTATAGTTATATAACTATGTGGCTCACTGCTCTCATCGGTGCAACAATTCTCCCTGTATCTAGAAATGGAGACACAATTAAAAAATAAAGGTTAAGTAGATGCCCCACGCCTGTTCTATCCTGAGTTCTCTGGGTATTTAAATAAACACTGATGAATGTCAAGCTCCAGAGTCAGAAATGTCACGGTTAGCAGAAATTCATCACTAATATTAAACTTTTTTTTTTGACGGAACTGGTTTAAATTACCTTACTCTGTAAGGCTGACGTTATATTATCTTATTTACACATATATTATATACAGTATACTGTGTATCCATGATAAATATATTTGCTGATTCAGGAATGTAGACATCTTGCATCTATAAACCAAGATAACAGTATTGGAGCTGTTCCGATCTTAGACCCGATAATACAAGAATTCAGCACATCAAGTTAGACTGCCGAGATGATTGTCTCCCTTTAGCTTTGCAGGCAGTTCAATGTGTCCACATATAATTCAGCACAGCGTGGGCAGGGGATGCCCACAGTTTGGTTTGGCACTTTACAAAAGGCTAGTCTAGTTTTTAGTATGTGATATTAATAGATCGGTGAATATATTTTTCACAAATTCAATTTTCAGTTATTTTCTTACAACAATATACCCAGTTAAAATGGCAGTAAATGGGGCCAGACTTCTACTTCTAAACGTGCTTAAAAACTACAGTATTCTACTTCACTAAATATTACTTAATACATAGTAATTATTTGTTAAATGTGTTATTTGTTAAAGCTTCAGGATCATGTTAATATATGGTATTATAATGTAGATAGTTCAATGTTATATATCCAATACATTCCTGGCTAAATAAAGTATTCCTTTCTTTGGCCACAAACATCAGTGTTTGGTCCACTAACTACAGTATATAATACGAACGGGCTCCCTGTTTGCTTTTAAGTGACGATAATTACCGTATACGGAGCTGGAATGGGCTGTGCTGCATAGAATGGCTTTAACACCCACTCAGGATGCTACTGTCTGTCTGTATTACAATTATTGTTCTTAACCCCGCCCCCATGTTCCTTGAGCTGGGGGGGGCACCTCTGCTATTAGCACGTGCATGAAGGGCCTCTCGCATGGAGCATTCCTCCGGACAGCTGCCGATCGCCCACTTGGGGTTTTGTGTCGAGCGGGGTCACGCTGAGGGGCACAGAGACCTCCTCCTCCCCCCTACTCTACAAGTTATAGGGTCAGGCCACAGACGGCAGTGCCACAGAGGGCCCAGAATGCGTCCCGACAATGACGGAGTCCCAACGCTGGCAGCTGTTCATAAATAATTTATGGCCTCCCCTATTCTCTGATGCCTCGTGGCTAGTGCTGCCTAGCGTTGGCTAGCAGTGGCTAGTGCTGAGCATTGCCTAGCATTGGCTAGCGCTGGCTAGCAATGGCTAGATCTGCCTAGCACTGGTTAGTGCTGCCTAGCATTGGCTAGCGCTGGCTAGCAATAGCTAGCGCTGGCTAGCAATGGCTAGATCTGCCTAGCACTGGCTAGTGCTGCCTAGCATTGACTAGTGCTAGCTAGCAATGGCTAGCGCTACCTAGCATTGACTACCGCTGGCTAGTTTTCCTTAGCATTGCCTAGTGCTGCCTAGCGTTGACTAGCAATACCTTTACTGCCTAGCATTGCCTAGCATTGGCTAGCGCTGGCTAGCAATGGTTACGTAACAATAGCGTAGAGTACAATAGCCTATACTTTTTTTTTTTTTTCTATTGCGGCCTATACACAGACAATGAGGAGCCGATACTTTTTCTCTTGGACCCATGAAACGTGCAAATTGTTTTAATATTCACAGGTCTGTAATCTATGTCCGGACAACGTATTGTATGTTTGCACACAATACAATACCTTGTACGGCCAATACATCTTCGCCTGGGTGTTTGCTTGTCAGATAAGGTGACTTTCAGGATTCTGGAGTTACAATATATTACATGGCGAGGTCTGGTGAGATGAAAAAGAAAGAAAAATAATTCCCGGGGGTGTAGGGGAGGTGATGGGGGGAGATTACAGTATATAATGAAGGAGGTGGAGAGACTCTCTCTCTCTCTCTCTCTGTTGGCTGTCAGGGAGATCAAGGTGTGTAGTGTACATTTGATTATAAGGGCTGATGGAATCTAAAGCGGTCGATTACCCTTCAGGGAACGTCACACATCAGACACGACTCGCAAAACACACATTCTTTTGATTCCCAATTAGACGTGGCACCCTGGGGCATTGTATGGCACACAGGGGGATCGGATACAGAGGGCACAACCGTTCACATCAGGCTTATTGGACAATTAATACCACCCTACTTCATTGTATAGACCAATCACCATGTGGCCTGCCTTTGTGGACTTTACCATTAGGTCAAACAGACCTTTCCATTTTCCACTGTCCTCTGGCCTATAATGTCTAGGTGTGACATTCCAGTGTTGAGGTGTGAATAGCCAAAATACACAACAACATTGTGTATTGTAGCTTTAAGATATGCTATACGAAATTCCTTTTAATAATGTCACAGGTTAGAACTTGTTTTAACTTGAATACTTGTAGTCATGCTATTATTTGTACAGCTGCAGTACACGGTCAACACACAGACTCAGCATATTTAATGAAATACAAAGAACAGGAATTTTGGGGGATATATTTACTTTTTTCATGTGGCAGTAGGCCATTTGTGGGAATGGCAAACATGGACTTCTGATGAGGTAAAGTGTTATTATTTTCTTCCACAACGCCCATCTGTGAGACAGCTGAAAGGCCTGAGGACAATGAGAGAGGTGTAGGATTTCAGAAGCGACGCCATTGGTGTGATTTGGATTGCTGACATGTTCCCAAGCAGTGCTGTTGCTCACAGCATTGCAGGTTCAACTGGCGGCAACGCTATATTAATGTGTCGGGACAATAAAGGTCATTCAAGATAAACAAATGTAAAACGTGAATGGAGCGTCTGAAATGAGAAAATAAAATGCACATATTGGTATTTAATAACGAATATATCATATTTCATGTCACAAAACATTACCATATAACACTGGAAAAAATACATTTAAATTAATGAGAATAAAATCATGAGCTGAGAAATTAACTTAATGTAATTAATTCTGAAATGATCGCCTAAAGATGTTAAAATATGATAAATCAATTAGCGAGCAAAACCTCGCTGTTCTAAAAGAGTGATAAAGAGAGAGAGAGAGAGATAAATAGAGAGATAAAGAGCAATAACCTACATAAAAGGAACTCAGCAGGGTAGATATGTAGACAGCTATATTTTATATTTCGTCCCCCTTTACCTTTAATTAACAGCCATGTGTAGCAGATGACTGGACACCCTACTACAGCTCAGGAATGGAAACAGAACTTTTGCCCCACCATATCTTCCCCACGTAGTTATGAAATGACTGCACTGGCCTGTTCTAGACCCTGTTATATAAACCTCCTACTTGCGTTTCAAGGTGACAGTTTTCATTAATTCAGGGATTATTAAAGTTTTTTATTATATACAGAAAATAGTTCAGTTAATATGTAATATCATTAGCCTATTACCGTGTCAGCACCAAAAAGATTTTGATTGTCTGAAAAGTACTATGTGAAATACCAGAATACAGCCCTTAATCGTCTTGTTCTAAATTACTGTTTTGACACCTGTGTATTAAAAAACTATAATTAGCCTGAAAAGGAATTGGACAATTTTTCTTCTCTCCATCTTTAGACTATACTGGATATTAAAGATAACTGTCATGTCTAAGACACAAATACCAGCAAAACCTGAGTGAACACCAGCCATCTCCTCCAGTTAAACGCAACAGAAAGTCATTAAGAACAGTTCACTGTAGATCTAATATTATGCTATGTTCTCACGTATTCAGAGGATTGCAATAAGTCAACAGGGATGTTCCTTGATAAAAAACAACAATGTTCTCGCCTATAACAGAGGTTTGCGCTCACAGATAAGAGACTGCTGGAACAAGCTGTGTTCTCTAGCTAAGCTCAGATTTCAATAAGATTTGAAACCGCTAGTTTGCCCGAGATTGGATGTAATATACTGAAGTCGGGGATTTTCGCAGTTACTGAACATGCACAGCTCATCAGAATTGAAGAAACAACATTGTGAATAAGAGGTAAATTTTAGAGGCGGTAAATGCCACGTTTCATTAAAACATTAGTTATTGATCTTGAATGTCTGCTTATAGATTGAATGTGAAAGAAATCTAAATCATTACATTACACCCTGAAGGTGCTTATCTCATTACCGTCTAATCTATTAACCAAAAGCCTGATTAAGCTGTTAAACTAATAACCCTGTTTTAGGCTAAATTGGTAGGCATGCCAATTTAATTAAGATGGTTGCGTGATACAATCTAAATACTTGTTGTAGATGCATGTTAATGCATTCAATTATATAATGTGCTTAATGTTACACAATGTCCATTTCGGAGATCCCACATAAGTCCAATACTTTAGTTTCAAACTCTAAACGTACCATTAGAACATTGACAATCCTTTGGTTTTGCTTTGTGTGTGTGTGTGTGTGTCTATTTCTAGTGTATATCATGTATAATGTTCTTTATAAGAGTCACTTGTGTCATTCTACAACCATTTTCCTATCCAGAACAGATTTGTTCCTAGTTGGTCACCATGTTGAATTGCTCTGAGCTCTGGAGATGAGAGAAAATAGATTGAATCCCTATAACTGGCAAATGAATATGGATGTAAATGCCTGTTAGGCATTAGCATGCCCTTGGATCATAAAATATTCCCACAGCAGAATTATCGAGTCATTTAAATGGTGACCTTGCACTGAAAAATCTTTTGTACAGCCAGCAAATCTGGAGTGAAAATGAATGACCGGAGCACAGTGTCATTTTTATTCCAAAACAAAAGTTCACAAGCACACAACAATGTATAAAGTCACTTTTATATACTGAGTGATAATAAGAGAACGCTTAAGCTTAAACAGTTGAAAAAAAATATTGTGTATATACAGTACATATTGTATATTGTGATCTGAAGTAATATAAATAAACAAATAAATAAATAAATAAATGAATTAATGAAAGTCCTTATTATTAGTCCGTAATATTGATAATAGTTTTGTGGGATACAAAAAGGAATAACACTTCATTGCATCAACTATATCCATTTTTCAATCTTCTACTGAAAACCATTTGTCTTCAGCAGTAATATGTACACATTTTAAATGAATGTGTTGTATTTTCAAAAGAATGTCATCTTTATGCTTCCATGGCAGATGTCTTACTGTGTTCTGATTGCAGAAAATAATGCCTTTTGTGTAAATTAGGTGCTTCAGATGTTCACATAATCCAACACGTTTTGAAAGCATCTGTAACTTCTAATACATCATCAAACAAAAATAAAAAAGTGAAGCCTTTCTTCTTTTGCTCTTGTAGGAGTATTATTCAAATGTAGATTTAAACAATGTCTAAACAAATCATGTTAAAATAAAAACGTTTTAGTCACAATACAGTGCACGGTACCTTGTAATACATGCATTTCTATGTAAATCGCGACATATTTCCTAATTAAAGTGGTCATAATTGTTCACCTATTGAACACACTGAAGTTCTGTGGGGCGTTCTGTGTAACGGATGACCTGTCTTCATACCTGTCTCAGCTGAGATTGGTTTCACATGTAAAGGAAAAACCTCTTCTGATCCCAAAGATCTGTCACTGAAAGTGTTGATGGTGTTGTACCAACAGCAATCCTCTTGGCTAACGTTGGCTGGATGAGGAATCACCATGTTGCTGGTGTCGATGTTAAAGGGATTGTAAGCGATTGATGATATATGAACTCAACATGAAAAACAAGAATTACACCTCTCCCTTCAGTGCCATATACAGGCACTGCCACGGCTGTGCTTGTGAGTTGTGTGGTGCGGTCTGCACCACTTTGTTTGTATTCCCATTTACAGAGCCAGAAAACACAGAGTAGGAATACTAGATTGTTATTATTGTGCCCGTGCATACACTGAAAACAATCAGCTAACAGACTGTGAGGAGAAATTAGGAAAATTTGACAAAAAATGTATTGGATTAAAATCGCTTACTCAACCTTTAAAGTTGATGTTTTGAGCCCACAAAGGAGAACGGTCCAGTTGTATGGCGCCAAGGGGGGGCTGGTGACCCCAGTCAGCATAATATATTTCCTGCCCCCTTGAACAAACACGGCCAGAGCACAGCGGGTTGCCAATGAGAGGTGACTATATTTTTAAAACTCTCCTTTAGCACGTTCCGAGTTGCTCCATATTCCACACTGCAAATAAAGGGTAGGAAAACATGTAATGAAAGATTAGATAGATAACAAAGACAAATGCCTTGAAGTGCGAAAAACATAATTCAAAGGGAGCAGTGTCCAGTGTAGCCAGAAGGGGCAGTAGTGAGATACGTAAGCATTTGTTTTCCCACCCCCAGAGAGAATGGAGGTGGTTTTTGTATACTGTACACAATATATGACACATTAGTGCAAAAAATAACCAATGCAAAGACATTGCCAGTGGTGGTAGAGATGTACTGTAAAATATGGCAGTTACACAAAATATTTCACCTCGGTTAATGACAGCACACTATTGGCTATGTGAGCCTTCTGTCGCTGTGAAATGGCCGATTAGCAGAAGCCTACGGGGGCTTATTGACAGCGCCGAACTCATCGTACTTTCTCAATAAAATGATTCACAAAGGATTTACAGCAACAGCTAAACAAGACATAGTTCATTAAGTAATATGAATAATAAAGGCAGGTGTTACACACAGTTGATGGTTATCCCAACACATGAAAATACAATAATAAAAACTACAATAAAGACGGTGGTTGTGATATGACCTATGACCCACGGCTGTACTCTATGAGAATTACTGTATACTTAGCATGCATCTTCTGACCATGTGCAGGGGTAAGTGCATGCGTGGGACTAGAGAGGCGTGTGCATGCACGTGAAAATGCATGCATGAGAACATGCTTACATGCTTCGACCAATCGCGTGCCTTCAATTTGAATCCAGACCCAGAGCCATGTAGACGAGAGAGTCGCGTCAACTCCGGTTACTCCAAAGGACCGTTTTTTGTTTTTTTTCACAACAATAGCAGATAGAGGAACGTGGCCAAAAATGTTCGTTGGCACGACTCTTTTATTGGCTCTGTCCAGACCATGTCTGTCTGTACAACTCCACTTGTAAGTAAGATCTTTCCAAAGTAGCTATTTGATGACGATTGGAAGGCCAGGATATAAGAAAGAGAAGCTAATTAGTCTGGTTGGTCAAATCATAAGGTGGGTTGAAACGCCGTGACAGTGATCAAAGCCAACAAACACATCCCAGGTGGAGCTGTTGTGGTTATAAGGAGGGCAAGAGGAGGGCGCAGAATTTCAACAGCACACCGCAAATTGGTCCAGGTTCTTCTTGTACAAGTCCTTGAGAGCCACAGGAGAGACATCGCTTTGTTTGTTTCCACCCTCTCTGTTGTTCCTGTCGTAGCCAGTCAATCTCTCACCGATGCCCTGGAGCAGAAACAAAGCGAAAGCCTTTGGAGTTCACAGGGCCCTTTGTGGAGGCGCATCGTACATCTTGCCGTTGGTGCGGAGACTAGTAGCCATTCCTCAACTGCCGTGTGCTCAGGAGTGGTTCGCTCCCTAACCCGCTATATGTTCAAATGTGCTATCTCCTTATTATAACCCTGCATATGTTTGTGAAGTCTGTAGTTGAGGTGCACCCAAACGTTTCATGGCAAGAGAAGGTTTTAATTTAAGCTGCACTCCGCATTGCGTCCACCACACCACACTTAAGTGGTGTGTTGGACACGGTCATCTATAGCTGACCGTTCTGTGTGTGCTGGAAGGATAGTCCTGTGTTGCTACGCAGCCCTGGCTTCGTACAAGAGATCTCAAACAAGGTGCACAACACTATCCCAGCCTCTGCAATACATGATCAATTTGAGGGGAGAGGCGGAGCTTCTGAGGGAGCACCATATGGCTGTGAAAGGAGTGTTTTTTTGTTTTGTTCCGTTCTGATCGAGTTCAAATAGCGACTATCTTTTTACAGCATCGCTGACTCTTCTTTAAAGCAGGACATTTCATCAGCGTCAGTCCCATGAGGCTAATTCCTGTCTGACGTTAGGGATTCTTGCTGGAGACAGTGGGTGAAGATGCAATGCTTTCACACAGCCGCTAGCTATGTGCGATGCACAGCGGTAAGTCAACATAACTGGTCATATGCATCTTCATTGTGCTGATGTGATGATGAATAACCCCTCAGACGATTCGCATAACGGGGAATGACATATCCCATATATAGTGTATATATGCAGTATGTGGCCGTCTGAGAAGACATGAATGAATTGTGGAAATTAGGATTACGTGGCTCCATGCACATCCATCTCATTTACAGACGTGAAAAAAACACAATTAAATCGGGGGCATCGGTCACCTGCCTCTAATGACACTGTTTCATCCCTTAATTGTAAAGCCATGTAGTGGCTTGTGAGAGTAGAAACTATTGCTTGATTTAAGGCTACCGTAGCATGTCATATTGCAAAATTGCTTTTTTCTCTCTCATTTGCTCAGGTCACATATCCCATTTATCACAGTGGAACCTCCCGGCACTTATGCCTGTTCGTAACCAAGGCTAATGTGAGACAAGCACAATTATTTATTTATTTCACGGTTCAGCCTCGCTCTGTCACCGGCATTGCTCTAATTTGATTGGAAAGCGACAGATGAATTGCACAGTGCTGTCGCTCCTTTGGACGTCTTACTGTAAAGCATATCCTGCCAACTGGATGTGGCCTGCTGTAATGCATCTGGGGAAGGTCAGTTGGTGCGCGTTAATGGAAGAAGGCCATTAACACCACCACTGTCTCCTGATACGTAACATGGGAAATGTGAGATTACGGTGCTTTTTTATTTTTTCTCCCTTTTTTTCTCTTCATGTCCACGGGTTTAAAATGTTCCAGAGTGCAATTACTTAAGGGTCACAGCAAAAGTCAAATAAGGAATAGATTGGTAAATAAAGACAATCTAATTTCAATCTAAAAGAGCATAAAATACCAATCAGTATTCACAGGTCTTGCATGTGTTCTGACTGGTGAAAAAGACATTATAAGGCCTTCTGCTAACAGACACACTTATACTATATAAACCTGTAAACATAGTTATGTACTACCATAAGGATATTTTGACATGCAAATGTTATGCATGTGATGATGAAATGTACATGCAATACTTAAAAGTTTCAAAAAGAATCATATCATGTTTTTTTTATGTACAGTATATTTATTAATATAATAAAATATATTTTTTAAATTAATATATAAAAATGTATATAGCGTATGTTTTTTGTAATGGTACAGTATGTAATGGTATGTAATGGCCTTTTGAAGAATTGTGATTTATAGTTATGTGTACATTACAATGTGAACAGGTTGCTAATAGCAACCTCCAGTCTAGAGTGTATTGCCATTTGACTATATTGCCAAATAAATTGTTGAGAAACCTGTGCAGGGAGAAAGAATGATGTCTTAAATGTAATAATTGGTGAGATGAAACATTTAGCCTCAAGTGAAAACATCAACTGCTAGACTTCTGCTGCACAAGGCTCATTTATCAAGGCGCGAGCTAGCTAGTGTGTTTGGGCACCATTTTGCCCGTATCAGGTGACTAGCAGACAGCAGAACTGTTACTGGTGTCAGCCTGCAGTTTTCTGTTTATTATGCTTAGGGAGCACAATCATTGAACCTCTGCAGCTGCCACGCTTTGCTAACACACTGTGTGATAGGTGGAGTGAACCACTTCTAACTTACAGTGGTATAGCTTTGTTAGCTGGACGGGAGCGTAAAATACGTCGCTGTCAGATCCTTCTGTCGTTCATGCCACAGTATACATGGCTGTTCTTTGTCTGCAAAAATAAAAAATAAACACATTTAATGTGTTACACAACTTAACACTGTTAGAACTTAGTATTCCATGTACTGTACAATTTACATTTTTCAAATTGTGTAATTAAACTATTCAGATATCTGTCGGTTAGTGCCACATATTAAGAACATTTATGTGTGGCACATAATGTGGCACAACATTAAACATGTCTCCGTTGTACATCGGCAGTTCCCGAACATTCTGAACCCACGACTTGTTTCCATAAACACACACACACACACATCACACAATAACATCGAAGATCAAATATGTAGAGTATTAAAGGTGGAGCAAATGATTCTCAAAAAGTATTGTTGATATTTAAACTTGATCAAAACAAAAACACCTCTCACATCAATGCCTTAGGGTGCTACCTCAGGAGCTCAGCCACCCACATTGAACATGCATTGTTAAGTCTAACATACCTTTGTGTGGTGCGGTCTGCACCACAGACAGTGTTTGTGTTGCCATTCACAGAGCCATGGCTTGCACACAGACCAGACAATGAATGAAGTGGACATATTCGCAGAATTTCAGTGTATTAGCTTACATTCGCTGACAACACTTTTAAAGGAGTAACAAACACCCCACACTCCCATGGTGTGCCCACGTTGAGAAGCCCTGTGCTGGATGACAAATGATTAACGCCTGCGCGAGGTTACGCCAACATGGCTTCCCTAGATACATGCATGACCACAGACCACCTGGGTGCTGATGGTAATCCCCCCCCCCCACAATCCCATTGCCGATCTGTAAGTGTGCCCCTTCATACATCTAGGCTGCAGTGCTGATGGCATTTATTCAGCATTGCCTGCGACAACCATCCATCTTTACAGGCGCTCGCATGCAAAAGCGCATATGGGTGTGCGATCCAGCATTGCTCAGGGTTTCTCTGGGAGGGGTCTCTGAGTGAAGGGACTCCGGCGGCAATGACAGGGTGATTTATCAGGAAAACAAGCAGGTAACCTTTGGTGTACCTCCAGAACGCTGGCTGTGCCGAAATGCCCTGATTCGTGGCAGACGTGTTTGACCGGAGATAAAGATGCAGCGTCCCATAAAACAGCCACCGACGCTCATAGTCGGAAGCATTCTGCGACGCTTAAGGTGTGTTTACATGAGTGAACACACAACCAAGTCTGTAGGGAGCAAAGTAAAGGGAGGGAAAGAGACAAAAAATAGAGGTAAACAAGCCTGTTTTTAACCCCAGCCTCTCCTGTGGCAGTGCACCATGCAACCATGCAACATGGGGTAACAACAGATCCACCTTTGCAACATGGGGTAACAACAGATCCACATTTGGAACATGGGGTAACAACAGATCCACATTTGGAACATGGGGTAACAACAGATCCACCTTTGGAACATGGGGTAACAACAGATCCACCTTTGCAACATGGGGTAACAACAGATCCACATTTGAACATGGGGTAACAACAGATCCACCTTTGGAACATGGGGTAACAACAGATCCACCTTTGGAACATGGGGTAACAACAGATCCACATTTGGAGCATGGGGTAACAACAGATCCACCTTTGGAACATGGGGTAACAACAGACCCAC